>JAODLL010028003.1:0-23869 GCA_026546735.1 Forbesichthys agassizii | reverse complement strand
TTTTTAGGCACAGGGATGATGGTTGTCTCCTTCCACACCCTGGGAACAAAGCTGGTGTTCAGGAACAGCTGGAACAGTTGTGTCACCACAACACCCAGTTGAGCGGCACACTCTTTAAGGATGCGCCCCTTTAGCCCGTCTGGCCCAGGAGCTATCCTTGACTGCAACTTGGAGAGGATAGATAAAACCTTCCGCTCATCAACACTGATAGGTGCAGGAGACTTGCTGCTGTTCATTGAGATCCAATCCTCCAAAGGGTCCACAGGGTTGGTCCTGTTGAACCTGGCGTAAAACGTGTTCAGCTGCTCTGCAAAGGAGGTGAAGTCTGGGCACTGTATCTGGGCTAGTCTCTGATTTCTGCCCATCATGGTGTTGAGACCCTGCCAGGCCTCCCTTGCATTTCCCCTTGTGAACTGCTTCTCCGTCTTGTTTTTATAATGGAGCTTGGCCAATTTTATTTTATGCTTCAGCACCCTTTTCCGTTCCTTGAAACTGTATAAATTAATTTTTCTTCTCATTGAGACATGGTTAAAATCACCCAAAATTACTATAAGAGCACTCAGGTGTTGAGTCAGGAGTTGAGCGATGGCAGTATGAATAACGTTACACACTAACGCCGGGTTTTCAGAGGGAGGAACGTAAACAGCTACCACTATGGCATATGAATTCTCCCGTGGCAGATAATATGGCCTGAGTCCCACAGCAAGCAGCTCAATGTCCGGGCTACAAATGCGTTTTGTGATGACAATATGTCCCGGACTACACCATTTGTTATTAACTAGAACGGCTAGCCCCCCACCTTTACGCTTACCACTCTGGGTGCAGTCCCTGTCTGCTCGAACAATATGAAAGCCATTGATGGAAACGTTGTAGTCCGGTATGTCCTGGTGTAGCCATGTCTCCGTAAAGCACACTAAGCTACACTTTTGGAAATCCTAACGCTCTTAGCTCATCCATCTTATTAGCTAGTGATCTCACGTTGCCCATGATGAGGGAGGGGAGAAATGGCTTAAATCTCCTTTTCTTAATTCTCCACTTTGCCAATCCCTCTGTATTCCCTCTGCTTTTCTTTCCTCCCCTGCATCCTCTGTGCGTTTTCCTCCAGATCTCGGTAGGAATACCTGTTGACCCTGAGAACCCTGCCAGTCGGCTTCAGCGCAATCAGCTGGTCCCGTGTATAAGTAAATAAAACGGCCATGTTGCTGCGCAGCAATGAAATGACTGAACAAGAGCAGCAATTCCACCACTAGCAACCAGATTCAACCTCTATCAACGTACGTTTAAATAGAGTTTTAAGGACGGGAGAATCATATAAGAAGAAAAATAATAAGGCGACAACAAGCAAGAGCTAATGTAACAGGCTGCATGCACGGTTAGCGCATGCGAACTTGAGGAGACAAATGGATCGGCTGTTCCATTGCATTTGGGTGCCTCAACTTTACGATTATGGCTGGAACATAGAATACTTGCAGTGTCTACTCAAAGTTTAGAGGGTGGTTGATTCTGAGATCAGCCACGTTTTGTTTATCCAACGTAAAATGCCATGGCACAGTGTGCGTAATCTTCAGTCCGGCTGTGCTCAATTTTACGTTGCGCTCGCTAATGTACGTACATGAGGTCCATTGTTCTATGGGTTATGATCACATTAGTAATATGATGATAAATTACAGCAAAAGTGTGTACACTTTACTGAATTTATGTCCATCCATCATCTTGACCGCTTATCCATTAGGGTCACGGTGACAGGGTCATTATAGCATCCCAGGTATCCCTGTCCGCAGCAACATCTACCAATTCCTTCTAGAATAACCCCAGCCGCTTCCAGGCCAGCTGGAAGATATAATCTCTCCAGCGTGTCCTGGGTCTGCTGCAGAGTCTCTTCCCAGTTGGTCATGCCTAGTACACCTTTAGCGGCAGCGACGAGGGGGCATCCTTACTAGATGCCCCACATACCCTCAATTGGCTCCTCTTAATGCGGAGGTGCTACGGCTCTTTAAAGTACCTGCCCTTTACAAACAGCTTCAATGTGCAGCTTCTCAGATGGCGTTTTGACAACAATTAATCTGGAATGTCAGTTTAGGTATTTATTGTCTCAAAGTCAACAAGAACATAACTGCAGTGCTGTATGGTACCGTAGTCTTATAGTATTTTCTCCATAACAATGTAACTAACCACAGATAATTTGCTGTCTCCAAACCACATGACCCAACGGGTTCCATCAGCGGCTCGGCTGCGGCCACTCATCCACCAGGAAACGACCCTACCAGGCCACCATGAGAATCCACGAAGCTTCCCAAATACCAGGGTACCGATTTCAAAGCCTCTGCCATCCTGTAGGAACACAAACAGGTACAAAATACAACTTAGGTCAATAAATTAAGGAATCTAGTTTTACCCAAAAGCAGAAAAGTAAAAACAACCTCAACTAGTAAAACACATTCCTTCTGTGTTTTCTGTGTTTATATGCGAGACATTTCTAGTTTTTTTGGCAAAACCAAACATGTTTCGACCTGTATCTTTGACTATTTAAAAAATTAGACTGAATTACTTTTAATTAAATCAATTTTTTTGGAAAACTGGATGTCTCGCAATCCAGAGATCCTGGTTTCGAAACCAAGTAAAATATGCTTAAAATCTATATTTTCTGGAAAAAACACATAGCGACAACAGACTCAACTAGGGTTGCAAGCAACACTGGGTGGGCCATCGCGCCGTGACACGCATTGGGGAGTGGAGCGGACTTGGATTTGAATCGTTATGCACGTTTTGTGTGAGACAGTTGTATAGAAAAAGATGGGAATCACTCCAAGAGCCTTTTTTGAACAAGTGGACATGTTCCACAGAAATTTCGTACGTCTAGGAGAAAGTTGTCACGGGGAGCCTGCTCTGTAGGAGACGCTAGCAAGCCATTTTGCCACGCCCATTTGTGAGACACCTAAAAGTCCCCTAAAAAAATGCAAGTGGGAAAAAGAAGAAAAATAATAAAAATCACTAGGGTTTCAATAGGATCCTTACACAGTGTGTGCTCAGGCCCTAACAAGATATGCATGAAGGACACTCCACATAGGCTGGGAGCTATCTCTCCTTGCTCCCAAGACCCCCTAATTCACATCACTTGAGGTATCCAGAGAATATCCCTGTCTACCCACCCCCTTTCCTCCTCCCCCACAAACTCAGTGTATCAGGAGTTATTAACTGCTGCCTCTGTAAGCCTCACTCAAATGAATTCATTCTTATAAAGAAATAATCAATTCAACTGCATGATACAATAGCCATGCTACCGTATTAGAGAAGGCAGAAAAACATATTGTTTAAGACTAAAATCATTTCACTCAATGAAAAGATGCATTCAAAAGACTAAAGTTTGCCAAAATGTGGCAAGTGACTCATGACTGAGATGACCCCCACCTATTCTCGTTCAATACCTCTGAAATTCTCATGTGTACGTAGATTATAGAAATACAAGGGAATTTATGAAACCGCTTAGAGCCATTTTCTTTGGAATGTAAGAATGTTTATTACACTTAATAACTAAGTTGTATTTTTTATTATATTCATGCTATTATAATTTGTTTTGCTATAACACTTTATTAGCAATATCTATATGATATTCAAAATGTTTATCATATGTGTTATATAATTCATATGACGGGAGAAGATGACGGAAGATCCGGTTTTAGTAGAAGCTGTAGGAATAAGGAGCAATACAGTCTTTTGACCGTCACGACTTTATGAATAGTATAAGGAAATGCTTATTTTTTATATGACTTACTTATGTTCAAGTAAAGAAGAAATAAGGATTTGGATTCATAGTTTTCATTTTGTGTCGCATCAATTACATTGTTTTAAGGTCCTCAGCTAGAGTCAGCATTAGCCAAACTAAGGAGCTGCACTCACAACAATGAATGAAATTCTTTAAAAAGTTTACATGTTTTAACATGGCGGGATAGCCTATTAAATAATCAAAATTCAGATATAAAAATGAACTTAAAAATGAACTTTCTGATTAAATATACTGTATATTTGGTTCACAAGAATAAATGCTTGCATTAAATTTTGCATGGATCACGTTTTAATTGGTAAATGGACTGCATTTTATATAGTGCTTTTCATTATTTGCCTTACATTCACCCATTCAAACACACATTCATACACTGATGGCGATGTCAGGCATGCAAGGAGAGGCCTGACCACCGGAAGCAGTTAGGGCTAGGTGTCTTGCTCAAGCACACTTTGACAATTGTTAGTGTCAAAGTGTTAGAGTTCTTAATCACCTATCGCCCACTCTGCTACCACTGCGCCACTTGCCGTCAGCAGTATGTTTTGTATATTATAGCAATTTCTGTACAGTTTGTTGATGGATGTATGGGAAGATAACTATCAAAGTTAGATCACTGTCTGACAGAAACTTGACCAAAAACTAACATAATACAGTAGGATATTGATAGATTTTCCACCAGGCTATATTTTTAACATTCATGGCTGCCATGACGATTGCAGTACAACAAAGACAAGTTATTAAGGTTCATTGTTAAACAGGCCTGATGTAATTTTTTTTTACAAAGCAAGATATTTTAATTTAGTAAGGCTGTATCATCATTAATATTATTATTAAGTAATGCAATATCAGCTGATAGGTTGAGCCTGGTTACTCCTTGGTTTGGAGACCAGGTGCTGCTGAAAGTGGTGTAGGAGGGCCAGGGGAACTCCTCCCTCTGGTCTAAAGGTCAAAAATCCCTGTGCTCCTGGGCAGTAAAAGGGACTCTGCCCTGTGTAAGGTGCCATCTTTTGGATGGGACATTTAGCGGGTGTCCTAACTCTCTGTGATCACTAAAGATCCCATGATACTTATCATAAATGTATGTTGTGTTAACCCGGTGTCCTGGCCAAATTTCCAATGTAGCCCTTATGCCATCACCTTATGCAATCATTCCCAGCTTTCACGTTTTATTGTCCTCTCTCCTCATCCCCAACTACTCCCAGGCTGTTGCTGCAAATGAGAATATGTTCTCAATAAAGTTGTCTGGTAAATTTAAAGTATGCCAGTCTTGAATTTAAGATTGCCACCCTTCTGCCACCCCTTGTAAAATTTTCTAGAATCACCAATGCTGCTGTGAAAGAGGCAAAACAGCGGGTGTGGGAGAAGTTCGGAGAAGACATGGAGAAGGACTTTGGTCGGTACCAAGGTTGGGCGGTCGAAGGAACACAGAGGAACTCCTAAATCCAACTAACATTCCCTCTATGGTAAAGGCAGAGCTGGAGGCTGATGGGGGATTATCATAAATTACCCTGGTGGAAGTCACTGAGGAATTTGTAAAATCATTTGAAATATTACATTTTATATTACACAATATTACATTTTATATTACACAATATTTCAATATACAGGTATACTGTACATGCTGCCACTTGATATCATTAGAGATCACAATGTATCTTTCCATAGCTACGCAGATAACACACACCTGTACATCTCCACTGAACCAAATTATGCTGCCGCTATAGACTCCATTACTGACTGTCCTTTTGCAATAAATAAATGGTTAAATAATAACTTCTTAAAGTTAAATAAAGATTATTCAAATGAATAGCTCGTTATGATGACCAATTCATTTAAATCAGGTGTGTTGGAGCAGGGAGACATCTAAAACATGCAGGGCTGCGGCCCTCCAGGACCAGGATTGGGGATTTTTTTATTTAGAAATTTAGAAATTCATATAACAGAGCTGCAGCCATCAAACTTTAAACAAAGTATCCCTGCCAGTATAAAAGAAGACTTTGCAGAATAGGTAAATTGATATATCAAACTTCCAGAGAGTTCAAAGGAGAATGATACTAATATACATTTAATTCAATATGAGGCAGCAGTTCTGATAGGCAAAGTTATGTGTGATGTAATACTTTGGAGAAACACGGTCTACGACATTAGGCAATGCTACTGCTGGGCCTACATCTCGAGATATCAACAGTTCCTAATACAGATACTCTAACATAAATGTAATTCAATTTGAGGCACCAGTTCTGATTTGTATGGTAGGCAACAGTGTGTGATTTAACACCTTGGAAAAGCGGCAACAACTGTAGTCAACGCTGCTATACGGCTGTAGAGTAATATTACTAGATCAAACCATAAAACACAGCGATGCAGTTACGCTATTGTCTGCCTAATAACTTTCACAAAAAACAGGATTAAGAAGGTAAACGATCGGTTGTCCCTGCGCTGCGCCGCGCAAAGAGCTGACTGCTCGCATTGCAACCAGCTTGCGCTGCACTGCATTCAACATTTGTGATTTATTTAACCACTTTTAGTGTATAAAAAAAAAGTTAAAATTGTCACTGTTAATATTTGGTTTTAAAGCTAATGTTTAGATATGACTCCCAATAGCTTTCATTTTTTTAAATTGTGGTGTCCTGGAGTTAGTTGTATTGACGACCCCCAATGCAATGCAGTTGACTTGGTTTTATGTTTTGTGATTTCTGCAGGCAGGTGGTTTTGATGTTTGTATCTAAGGCAAGTTGCATTGTTGTTGTTGCTGTGTTTGTTGTGTGTTTTATATTTAGATATTGTAGGATTTTTGGCACCATTTCATAGACAGTGATGAACCGAGTGTGGTGCTATGATTGTGGGTTTTGGTGTCTCTTGTAATGAGTTGTGTAAAAATAAAGGTCTTGTTAATTGTAAACTGTGTTTCCTGCTTATTGACCAGCATGTATTAAAATATGTCTTAGCTCATTGCTAGCAGAACATTGCAGAACTAAATATTTTGCTGTTAAAACTCAGAGCATCAGGATATTGCATTTGTTATTTGCTTTGATAAGCAGAAAATACGCCGACACTCCCTGAAACGCTGCTGTCGAACTTAGACACCATGCATGCCGCCCACGCCTAGACTAAAGTGATTAGACACGTAGCAGTTCTAGGGACAGGTTTAGCAAATGGGTCAATTCGGTTCCCCCCAATGTCAAACTCGTTCCGACGCGCCTGGATGTGCTGCTTCCTTTATCACAATCCCGGCTGGTGTTTTATGATAGTGTCTAAATCGCTTTTCAGTGTGCCAAGCTCAGAGCTATTATTTTAAAATATTGTGACTTTCGGGCCTTGTGATTGCTTCGCGTGAAGTATTGTTTGATATTATTGTGTTATAAAATATAATCCCCTAATTTTGTATTATTTTCTATTACTTAATTTTTATTAAGAAGTGGGTTCATTATTTGTATGCAGAAAGTACAGGTCACTGTCATCGACAAGAATTTTGAACTTCAAATTGTTGATTGATATTATGAAATATTATTATTATTTATATTATTAAATAGTATTAGCAATGTATTAGTAATAATCATATAATAATCATAACCAGTCCTGGGCTGACTCCCAGGTGGTGCCCCATCATGGCATGGCAGGCCATAATTATTATTAAATGTAATAACCATGAAATCACAAAGTGGGCCTAGTAGTACAAATACTAAACTATGGGTAATAAAAAAAAATGCATAACTGCGACAAAATAGTGTGTCATGTTAAATTGATATTGTGGTGAATGATTCTACTACAAACGATTTATTTTAAATTAAGATGTGCACACAGAAATTCTGTACAATTTAAGAATGACACATACTCTACATGCAACTTAAGCAAATGCTATTTTAGAGTGTAGAGAAATGTGGAAACTGTGGACTGCTGTAGGCATAATCAATGCCTTGTAGTCCGATTACATTTGGCCCCCTAGGTTTCTTTACCTGGTATTCCACTTCTCTGGGTGTGCCCTGGTCTCGCCTGGCAACAGGTTCTGGTGTCATGGCAACCGTGGGAGAGGCAGGGTGTGTGTGTTGCTGGGGAGGGAGAGGGGCTGGGCTGGCTGGCTGCTCATCTTTTTGAAAGTCACCCTCTGATAGGTCATCCATCATGTTCATCTCAGCCTCTCTGTAAGCCCTCTGCTCAGCCTGCAAAACATGCAGACTCCTGTCTGTCAGTTAACAGACAACTGAGATAGGGTAAGGGGTATTTATCCTCTGGCCAGGAACTCTGGGTTGACATGCCAGAAGGTCTATACACTTCAGTACGCTGGCTGAAGGCAATGTTCGCACATCTATATCTCCTCTATCCCTTCCTATATTTCCTTTAAAGACTCTAAAGACAACAGCCTTAAGTAAGTAAGGAATGTCCCTTAATTGATATATTGGGGCAGTCTTTGCATGATCTTTATAGCTGCTGTAAATCAAGCCCTCAGTGCCCTAGGCTGATGGAACAATTCAATAATTGTTTTTATAAGACACCTTGGACATGCAAATATTATTTTTGGAGCATGTATACAGTAGATTCGGAATATGAGTGTGATTTTTACAGCATTTTACAGCATTGGGTCTCTCTTGCTTGTTTACTGTAACATACTATATTTGCAGAAACCTTTGAAAAAATAGCCTATTTTGTAATACGCAAAATAACACAAGCGGCTCCAGCCGTTCCATTTTCCTATATATTAGAACATTATTGCAGTTTGAAAAGTAGGGAAATTCCTCTGTAGGGCGAGTAAGTTATTTAAAGGGCATATCTTTAGGACGTGTAACTCAGCTGCAGGTAAACTAACATGCTAGTGGAATATTAATATTACAGCTAGAAATGTAAAGAGCTTTATAGGAATATTGTCATTTTCAGGAATGAGGGCAATATTGTGTGCATGAAAACATAGCCAGTGTGACATAGCAGGTCATATAGATCACTTTAAACAGAGTATGGTGGGGTATTTTGGCCTGCTACTGTATATGTTTCAATAATGATATATACAAATATTATTATTGCCTGTGTAGTGCATCAGTAATCTGCAGTAAATACATGGCATTATGCCTACTCCAATAAACAAATATAGCTTGTATGCCTATCTAAAATGTAGTTGCTTAGCCCAAGCATGCAATAACAAGGCAGACACTTGATACACACAGTGCCCACTTGAGCACCCCACAAGCCGACACAGGCCTACATGAAATACGTAGTTGTGCCCCTGCTTCCAGGGTTCAGAATATACAAAAGAAATATGCTGTTTACATGACACCTATCAAATTCAGAATATTGCTATAGTCAGAAAAATAGTGGAATACTAGTGTGCACTGTAAACATAGCCACTGAGCTGAGCAGCATCTCAGAACTTAACAAATGCCCCATGGGACACTCACGCACGCCACACGCCTATTTAGAGTAAGAAACCATGTATAATTTCACTGTACTATAGAGATCGTAATATTGTGACGGCATACAACGTAGCTTCACGTGAGAGTACGGTAAACACAGGTCTTTACCATAATTGCACAAACGCGCAGCACAATTTTAAAACTGACTGGCGGCGTGATTGCACATCCACCTCTAACCATATGAGCATGTATCGTTCGCCGGCATTTCTTCCACACATTTAGCTAGTGTCTAGCCTGTTAGCTTTAGCTAGCTGTAATGATGAGGTAGCTGATATGGGAGTGTGTTTGTGTTCAACTCCGAGACCCGATATGAACAGCTAAACACACTTTTCAACGCGCATGGATGGAGTGTAGTTATGGTAACAATAAACACAATTACGCACTCACCATGTTGGAAGTGGAACCACGTTTGGAACTATGGAACGCCAAAAGGGTCATAATTCGCCACTTAACTGCATGTTAATCTACCGTACCGCGGGTACTTTTCGCCGTTTTGGCCGGCAAAACGCAGTGAAATACGCGCGATTTGTCAGCAGAACACGCGTATTTCACGGCGTTTCAGTGATCGCAATACAACGCCATAAAATATGCGCGTTCTGTTGATAAAACGCGCGTATTTCACGGCGTTCTCGTGCCACCATAACGCTGTGAAATACGCTTGTTTGGTTGTGTCAACAGAACGCGCGTATTTCACGGCGTTCTAGTGACAACATAACGCCGTGAAATACGAGCGTTTTCTCATAAGCAAATGATCTCCACCTGGTAATTTACAAAGCCAGTAGGTCTGAACTTCTTCCACCCGATCAAAGATACATAAGACCTCCATACTTCACTACCGATTGTATGAGTATTCCCCTATGGAAACTATAAAATGCCGGGTCCATGTTAATGATGCAATTCAATATAGACTATGCAATACATAATATATATAGCCTACCATATGCTTGAAATTCAGGCAAACATTTAGACTATAATTCATTTCCCCAAATTAAATGCATGCTGTTTGTTACCTTTCACAACTAGGCTATTAGGCTTTAAATGGCCACTAGATGGCCGGGCATGTTCTTATCAATATGAGTCTTTTTTAAATGTTGTTTAGTTCAAGAGCCATTTGTGGTATTATTTTGCATTTTTATTTCTATGAGTCTTTAGGCTATCCATGCTTTATTTGCCATAGCCTAGACACGCAGGTTAAGGGAAACCCTGAAGGTCTACTTGATCTTCTGTAAATTGTCTTATGCAGGATTACAATGCTCAGTGAAATTTTAACGGCATCGCTGAGCAGCAACATTTTTTCGATTTTGTATATCCTAATTCCTGTCTGAGTTATTATTAGTCTGTTTTGACAAAAGTCCTGCAGTGTGTCACAATTAGGCTACTGAGACAAGAATCAACAAGACATCTATTAGGCTATGTCAAACAGAAAAATGTATTGGTTAAAACCTGCATGTTATGTTTCGGTCAAATTGACCTTTTTTAAAGTTACAAAATCTAAATAAATTGTTACAGATATTTATTCGGTATGAATATTCTTCAGTTTGGCTTAATACGTATAATAAACATACATCAAATAAAAATAGTTCACTGCACATATTTGCAACACTATCTGTCAGAACTTTACAAAATGAGCAGCAGAAGTAAACAGATGACAGCTCTGGAGGCTCTGGAACTCATTTTTGATTATGACAGTGAAATAGAGGAGGATGTGTCTGAAGATGAACACCATCGAGGTCAAATCTGAGTCTGATTATTCTGATTATGAACCAAATGAGGAAACTGTTTTTCATATTCCTCCAAGCAAGACATTCACATCAAAAAATTGTGAAATACAGTGGGTCTTCATCCCCAAAATATACGTCAGGCAAAACTGTCTGCAGAAAACATAATAAAGACATTGCCAGTGTCCACTACGATGGCAGTGACTCGTGTGACAGACAAAAAGTCAGATATTAAGATGGTCATGCCAAACTCAATACATAATTTTATTTTTGGGGCAGGATGGTCTGGGTGTTGGACTCCCAGCCAGAAGTCTGTGGGTTCAAACCCCGCTGTTGACCTACCTGTATGCATCCTTAAGCAAGATACCTAACCCCACACTGCCCCTGGTGATTGGTCGCACCTTGCATGGCAGCAATCGCCATCAGTGTGTGAATGTGAGGCAAAATACTGTAAAGCTATATAAATGCAGTCCATTTACCATTTATTTTAGAAATTACTGATCTAGAAAGAAGGTGTGTTTTGGGGGAGAAGTGGAAGGTGCAGGATAAAATGCATTTACATGCATACTTGGGGCACCTCATCTTGGCTGGAGTCTATAAGTCAAAGGATGATTCAACAGCCAGTATGTGAGATGCAGAGAGTGGCAGGGCTATATTCCTTGCTACAATGTCTCTGGAACGCGCGTGCAGTTAAGTGGCAAATTATGACCCTTTTGGCGTTCCATATGGAACAGGTATCCAGTGCGCGCCGCACGATTGTCCTTGTGCACGGGGATTTCAATGTGCAACTGAGCATATTTGAGTTGCGAACATAGTGGCTAGAAGTCACTCGCACGAAGTGGGCCTAAATATTTTTTCATGTTTGCACACCAAGATATTTAGTAGCACTGTAAGAGCCCTGCGAGCTAAATGCTGCACCCGTCATTCAGTACCAAATGTATACCTTATTGAAATACCGGAAATGAGTTTAAAAGTCATATCACCGTTATAGAAAAAGTTAATATTGCGATATATATTGATATTGACTTATTGAATTAACTCTCCACCGCTGTATCTTTCCCTCAACGAGCTCCATGTGTGTGCGTATGTGTGTGGCATGAGCCCTGCCCGCCCCGCAGTGGAGCAGAGAGCACGGAGTAGCAGCTTGTGTCTTATGATCGATTAAGTTTAACCTGCCAGCCTACAAGTTGTGTATTACTCTGTGTTTTGTGTCTATGTCTGGCAAGTTCCTAGAATAGCCAATCTTTCAGAAGAGTTATCTTAAAGAAACCACGCATGTTTCTCAACACCATGAGTCCCATGGTCTAGTCACGTTATGCAGTCAATAGGTTATGTTCGCGTTCGTAAACGTTCATAAAGTACAGCAAAACAATATTATGTTCACTATGGTTCAGAGAGGGTGGGGCTGCCCCTCTCCACAAATGCAATGTGTTATGGAGGATGACAAGAAACTATTTATTAACTGAATTTACAGAACTGTCTATATCGAGATATGTATCGTTATCGGGATATAAAATGATCTATAGTGCATTTAAGTGCAATTAGGACTGTTGGGAGATTCAGGTATGCTACAAACGTTACGAGTTCTTGCCATCAAAACTAAACTTCACATAGCCATAACTGCTGCATTGGATTGGTGCATGTTATGCTCCAATTGCTAATTACACCACTTGATATTTTTGCATTTTGTGGTATTGTGTGCATTGTTGTGAGGTGTGTGTGCATTAGAGAGACATGCACTGTATATAATAACATGAATGGATTAGGTTTCACATATTGACCCTGCATGTCATTTTCTGTGGTTAATTTGACAATGATAATAATGAAAATACAAAACTTCAAACAAGGGACTATTGCTTTAATCGCTGGACTGGCCTATGTGGGCCTTTATTTAATTCCTGTCAAACATCTTGCTTAGACAAGATGGTATATACTACTAAATTGATTATTTAAGCCAGTATGCATATTATATATATCTTAGAATAATAAGTAGGCCTACCTCTTTTGTTTTTTCGTTTTTTGGTTCCCCATTCCTTTTCCTAAAGGGCCGCATCCCTGCATTTTTAGATGTCTCCCTGCTCCAACACATCTGATTCAAACAAATAGCGTGTTATAATGACCAATTCATTTTAATCACGTGTTTTGGAGCTGGAAGACATCTAAAACATGCAGGGCTGAGGCCTGCATGTAGTTTTCGTTAGCCTTCGATGCTACATTTGGGAGGGCGTGGTTGGGTCAGCTTTTAAGCTAAAATTTTGATTTGTACAGCAAATGCTCAGACAAATGTCTGCTATCGCCTCGATATCCTGTCCATGAATATCACAAACAGGATTAGCCCTAACCCCCACCAAAAAAAAGTATAACTTACTGCCGAGAATCCGTACACAGCTCTCGCTTTGGACATACAGGGATTGGATTGCCCTTAAAAGGGACCCCCTCACCCCATACTCCCGCAGCACCTCTCACAGTATCTCCTGGGGGACCCGGTCATACGCCTTCTCTAGATCCACAAAGCACACGGAAGGGAATACTACCGGGCCCCTCTCCAGATCCTTGCGAGAGTAAAGAGCTGGTCCATTGTTCCACGACCAGGATGGAATCCGCATTGTTGTTCTTCAATCTGAGGTTTGGCAATCGGCTGAACCCTCCTCTCCAGCACCTTGGAGTAGACTTTACAAGGGAGGCTGAGAAGTGTGATACCCCTGTAATTGGCACACTCTCTGGTCCCCCTTTTTGAAGAGGGGAACTAACATCCCACTCTGCCACTCCTTTGGCACTGTCCCCAACTTTCACACGATGTTAAAGCGGCTTGTCATCCAAGACATCCCCTCCCCAGACAAAGCTTTTAGCATTTCTGGACGGATCTCATCAATTCCCGAGGCTTTGCCACTGTGGAGTTGTTTAACTACCTCAGTGACCTCCCTCAGGGAAAATGATGATGATGCCCCATCAGCCTCCAGCTCTGTCTCTATCACAGAGAGCGTGTCAATTGGATTCAGGAGTTTCTCAAATTGAGGTCTAATTCCTGAGGCCTGACATGTTTTTTGGATGTAGGGGAAACCGGAGCACCCAGAGGAAACCCACGCAGACACGGGAAGAACATGCAAACTCCACACAGAAAGGCCGGGAAAACCGGCTAACAAGGAACGTAACTGAGACATTCGAAGCGTTAATATTAATTAACTAAACTAGGTACTAAACATCATAATACATTTGGGACATTACATGCACATTCATAAGGTTTCTGTAAAGTAATATATAGGTCCCAAATATCAGTCACAATGCCTTTTGTGAACATTAACAACATCCCTCTGAAGTCCTTGAAGGTTGTGAACATAATGTAATTTTATAGATGTTCAGGGAACATTTCCAAACGTCTCTGAGTGGTGGTGAATGTCATAAAAAGTTTGAGACTTTATAGGCATATTCATAACGTTTCTGTAAAGTCACTTATATGTCTCAAATATCAGTCACAATGCAGACCTTTTGGAAACATTAACAACGTCCCTCTGAAGTCCTTGAAGGTTGTGAACATAATGTAATTTTATAGATGTTCAGGGAACATTTCCAAACGTTGCTGAGTGGTGGTGAATGTCATAAAAAGTTTGGGACTTTATAGGCATATTCATAATGTTTCTGTAAAGTCATTTATATGTCTCAAATATCAGTCACAATGCAGACATTTTGGGAACATTAACAACGTCCCTCTGAAGTATTTGAAGGTTGTGAACATACTGTAATTTTATAGATGTCCAGGGAACATTTTCAAACATAAGATGATTGTCAACATATAACGCTACAATCACAGGAATAAAAAGACGTCTTGTCTACGTCAGGTGGTGGTATGTTTTTAACGTTGGCATTCTGAGAAGGAATTCACGTTCTCTGTATGTACTCTAGATGTTCAAATTGTATTTGATATTACAATCGTATTTATAACATTTAAAGTATTTAAAGTAAAGTCCTTCACAATATCTTGATGTCACGTGACATTTAGAACATGTGGGACTTACTGTAAACGTTAGAGATATGAATAATATTACCAGTTTAACAAGGAAACATTTTAGATGTTGGTATTACGTCTAATATGACGTTATAGGCACATGCTGAGTTTAAAGAACAATTTATTATGTTATCTGTACGTACTCTAGACATTCTTATTTAGTCACTTTGGTGACATTACAGTCACAAATATAACGTTAATATAATGTTAATAGTAAGTGCTTCACAAGTTCTAAATGTCACAGCCTGTAGTACTGTCGTTCTGGCACCTTCATATTTTGTTTGGCTCCCTCTACTGGACAATACTTGAACTGAAAAGTGTTGTCATTTCCAGTCACATGCCTTAAAACAGTAAGTAATGTGTGTATGTGTAATGGAGTCTGTTTGTAGCTTTGGTTGAGCTTTATCTACATCTGAATGATGACCCTGCAGCAGCATCTTTTGTATGTATACATATTCTACAGTTTCATTGTTTTTAACATGTTAATTGATTTATTGTAACTTTACTCTTAGATTACCTTAAATGGTTCTAAAGTATATTGTAATCTTATTTTGCACATGTGGTCACAATTAGTTTGTCTGTTTATGCATTTGTTTTTGGGTTCATGTACCATGTATCATGGTCATCAGATGTTGATGACCAACTTTATAATGACAGTTTCACCTTCTTGAACATCATTAAACCCTGGATAAAGGAACACAAGTCTATGGAGTCTTGATTGTAAAGAAGCGTTTACCTGACTGTAACACTCAGTTGCATAGAACAGTACAGTGAAAAAAAGGCTGTCAAGCAGGATAAAAACAAACAAAATAAAATGGAAAGTGCAAAGTCTGCATTAAAAACAAGATCTTCTGCATCACACTCCTCATAACGCTCAAGTTGCGCTTCTGCAAAAGCTGCTGCCACCATTGCACGAGCTAAAGCAGAAGCAGCTCAAGTACGCCTGACCTTCGCAGAAAAGGAGATGGAAATAAAACTGGAAAAGGCTCAACTGAAGGATAAACTGCACATGCTAACAATGGAGAAAGAAACAGCTGCAGCAGTAGCTGAAGCTGAAGCTGAAGCCCTGGAAGCAGATGTTAGTGACAGTGAACAAAGCATCAGTGGCCTTAGAACGGCTGTATGCAGACTCTGTGCCCTCATGCTCTAACAATGCCCAATATCTCAACACAGAGGGTAGTCTAGCCAATGCTGGTCTTCATGCTAGACGTCCAGACACTGGAACAGTGCAGCATCCATGATTCTCACTGCAAGTACCTCCTGTGTCTGAGGATTTTCAGGACAGCTGTTCAAGACAGAGCTCAAATCACTAGACCATCTCTTCCTACGGAGTCTGTCCCCACACTTCACTACACGCACCATGATAACCCAGGCATGACTGACTTTGTCCGCTACCTCGCACGCCGAGAGGTGGTCACTACTGGTTTGAATCAATTTAATGACCAGCCAAGCAACTTCAGGGCTTGGCAGAGGTCCTTCCAAAGTCCTGTCAGGGGTCTAGATATGTCACCCAGTGAGGAAAATTGTTCTGCTGGTGAAGTGGCTTGGCAAGGAGTCAGCACAGCATGCCAAACGGATAAGGGCCGTGCACATCAACCTGCCAAACGAGGTTTAAGAATGTTATGGGATCAATTAGAATAGTGTTATGGGTCACCGGAAATAATAGAAAACACACTTTTTCAGAAAATTGATAACTTCTCAAGAATCACTGGTAGAGACTACACAAAATTCCATGAACGTAACGACCTCCTTATGGAACTAGAGGCCGCTAAGGCAGATGGAGACTTTACAGGACTCTCGTACTTGGATACAGCACGGGGCATTAATCCTATTATTCAAAAATTGCCATTTAATTTACAACAGAAGTGGCTCTCTACTGGCTCCAAATACAAGCAAAGATATCAAATACCCTTTCCACCCTTTGAAGTTTTTGTTGACTTTGTCAGCCAACAAGCTAGGATCAGAAATTATCAGAGTTTCAACCTTACAAGTGTAGCTGAAGCACCTTGGAAAGACAAGGCCCCATGGAAATCCATCAGATAGAGAAGTCTCAGTGCATAAAACTGATATATCCCCTACGGCACATTCCGCCTCAGATTACTTTTATGTCAGGAGGGCAGAGCACACCGAGAGAAAATGCCCCATACATAAAAAGCCCCATCTACTCCGAAAGTGCCGTGCTTTCCGTGAGAAACCTCTGACTGAACGCAAGGTGTTCCTAACGGAAAATGGAATATGTTGCACAGCTACGTCACACACAGCAAAAAACTGCAAGTTGCTTGGAATGTTGAAGTGACAAACACATATCTGCACTGCACCCGGGGCCAGCACCTTGGACACATGAACCTGTTCTCTCCACAGTGGATGGCGGGGAGGAGGAGCCTACCCCACCTTTTTAGAGGTGACGACGCGGTGCACCCAAGTCTGCGGGGGCGAGTTAAGCCAAAGATCATGTTAAAAAATCTGTTTAGTTCAAATCTACCCCACCAGCTTCCGAGAAAATGCACTGAAGGTCTACGTTATCCTGGACGAGCACAGCAACCGTTGGCTAGCTTGTTCGGAGTTCTTTGATACCTTTGACATCCAGGGTACCACCTCTCCATATTTTCGAAGGACCTGTTTTGGGGAGACAGAAGTTATGGGACGAAGAGCTTCAGGCTTTCAACTTGAATCATTAGATGGAAATGTGTGCCTCCATCTACCAAGTCTACTGGAGTGTAATGACATCCCGAACAACAGACTGGAAATCCCAACACCTAGTTCTGCTCTCTAACACCCTCATATTAAGCAGTTGGCTCATCTGATACCAGAACTGGAACCTACAACTCCAATCATGCTACTTCTTGGACGCGACATTATCCAAGTCCACAAAGTTTGCAGCCAACTGAATGGTCCTCATGATGCTCCCTATGCCCAAAAGCTTGACCTGGGTTGGGTGATCATTGGTAATGTCTGTTTAGGAAGAGTCCATAAGCCTGATACAGTGAACACTTTCTACACCAATATGTCAGAATGTGCACGCACTTCTATTTTGGAACCCTGTCCAAACGTCTTCCAGGTGAAAGAGAAATACGGGCAGTTCCAGCAACCCAATTTTACAGTGTGGTGTTCCACACCAGAAATACCGGTAACGTAAAAGGGGAGTGCTCTTCAGTGTTTCAACATACCAGCGATGACAACAAAATCAGACCATCCATCCATCAATGACATTACATTTCTGCAAATAATGGAAAAGAGCCTTGAAAAGGATTACACCAACAGTTGGGTTGCCCCATTGCCATTCAAAATGCCACGACATCGGCTATCCAACAACAGAGATTAGGCTTTGAAAAGACTGTTATCATTACAACACAAAATCGAAAGGAAACCAGTGATGAAACAGCACTTTCTCACCTTCAAGGAGAAAGTCTTTCAAAATAATCATGCTGAATTGGCACCTCCACTCAAGGAAAATGAGGAGAGATGGTACCTACCAATCTTCAGTGTGTACCACCCCAAAAAATCTGGAAACATTCGTGTTGTGTTTGACTCCAGTGCTCAGCACAATGGTCTGTCACTTAATGCTGTCTTGTTAACAGGCCCAGATCTTAATAACACCCTGCTTGGGGTTCTCATGCGGTTCCGTAAGGAATCTGTGGCAGTAACGGCGGACATACAACAGAGGTTTTATTGTTTCCTTGTAAAAGATGAATATCGTAACTTTGTAAGATTTCTGTGGTTCCAGGACAACAATCCAGCTAAAGATATCATTGAGTATCGGATGAAAGTCAACGTGTTTGGGAAGAGTCCTTCCCCAGCGGAGGCCATCTACTGTCTTAAGTAGTCTGCACAACAGGGGGATCCTGATGTCAAACAGTTTGTGAATCGGGACTTTTATGTCGATGATGGCCTGACATCCCTGCTTACGGTTGAGTCTGCAGTGTCCCTGCTTAAGAGAACTCAAGACATTCTAGGTCAATCTAACTTGAGGTTACACAAGATTGCCTCAAATAAGAAAGAGGTCATGGAGGCCTTTCCATTCCATCAACGTGCCGACGACCTTAAGGATTTAGATCTCAGTACAGACACACTTCCTATGCAGCGCAGCCTCAGTCTCAATTGGGATCTGAAATCTGACACGTTAACATTTAAAGTATCAGAAGAAGAAAAGCCTTTCACTCGCAGAGGCGTCTTATTGACGGTGAATAGCATTTATGACCCACTTGGCTTTATTGCCCCAGTCACTATCCAAGGAAAAGCAATCTTAAGAGAGCTCACCCGAGAAAATGGAGACTTGGACACTCCTCTTCCTAAAGGTTTGGATGAGATTTGGTCATCATGGCGAAGTACTTTAAAGGAGTAGTTTCCAGATCCAAAGAACCTACACAGATCTCTCTCCTTCAGAAGCACAAAGAAGAGAGTTATGTGTATTCTGTGATGCCTCCACTAAGGCCATAGCTGCAGTGGCCCACTTTAAAGTAACTGGACCAAGTCAACTCCAGGTTGGGTTTTTCATAGGTAAGGCCAAGCTGGCACCTCTCCCTGAACACACAGTACCAATACTTGAGCTGTGTGCAGCTGTTTTGGCAGTAGAAATGGCGGACCTCATCTCTTCGGAGGTTGATATGCTACTGGATGCCACCACCTTCTACATGGATAGTAAGGTCGTCTTAGGATACATCTGTAATGAAAGCAGATGATTTAATGTCTATGTGAGCAACCGAGTCTTACGAATAAGGAAGTCCTCTCATCCTGGGCAGTGGATGTATGTACCAACAGATGAAAATCCAGCAGATGTTGCTACAAGGTCTGTCACTATCACCCACCCTAAAAATACCAACTGGTTCTGTGGGCCAAAGCTTTTGCATCAAACTTCAAGTTTTATGCCAGATATATTTCAGCTTGTGCACCCTTCCTTAGACATAGAGATCCGCCCTCAGGTCTCTACATTTACTACAAAGGCGAAAAGCACTCGACTCGGATCTCAGAGATTCTCAAAGTTCTCCAGCTGGAAATCACTCATTTGTGCTATCGTTCGTCTCATCCACATTGCTCGCCTCTACAAGAAAAAGCAAGACAATGTATGTACTGGATGCAAAGGTCGGCACTATTGTCTTAAGGTTCCTTCAGTAGCTGACCATTCACAAGCCAAGAAAGTCAACGTCCATGCTGTTCAACAAGACATATTTGCACTGGAGCGTACGTGTCTCAAGAAGGAAGAAAGGGTAGCAAGGGATAGTCTTCTCATTCCGTTGGATCCCTTCCTATGCCCTGATGGCCTTATAAAAGTTGGTGGTTGTCTCAAAGACGCAGAACTTCAGCAATATTAGAAGCGCTCTCATTATTCCCGGTAAACATCACATTGCAACTCTTCTGGTCCGGCATTATCATGAGGAAATTCATCATCAGGGACGTTTGTTTACTGAAGGGGCAATACGAGTTGCTGGTCTTGGGATATGTGGTGGCAAAAGACGTGTGAGCAGTGTCATTAATGCTTGCGTCACATGTAGTAAATGTTGCGGAAACCCTCAGACACAGAAAATGGCAGACCTCCCAGTTGATCGGTTGTCGACTGAGCCTCCCTTCACCAATGTTGGCATGGATGTTTTTGGCCCCTGGACAGTATCTGCACTTCGGACCAGAGGTGGCATTGCTCAAAGTAAACTATGGGCTGTGATCTTTATGTGCCTCAGTGTGAGGGCTGTCCACATTGAAGTAATCAAATCTTTAGACACATCTAGTTTTATCAATTCTCTCAGGCGTTATCTTGCCATTAGAGGCCCAGTAAAACTGCTTTGTTCCGATCAAGGAACTAACTTTGTCAGTCCCTGTAAAGAGTTGAAGATCCCCTCTAACGTCAGCAAGGATTTTGTTGACAGCCCCTGTAAAGAGTTGAAGATCCCCTCTAACGTCAGCAAGGATTTTGTTGACAAATTCCTTTTGAAACACGGTTGCGTTTGGCAGTTTAATCCTTCACATGCTTCTCACATGGGGGGGGCATGGGAAAGGATTATCGGTGTAGCAAGAAAGATCTTGGACTCTATGCTATTTCAACTCGGCTCTACAAAGCTTTCCAATTAAACACTCACCACTCTGATGGCAGAGGTAGCTGCTATCATAAATGCCTGGCCACTTGTTCCAGTGTCTGATGCAGAAGACCCCTTCATACTTACCGCAGCTACTCTCCTCACTCAAAAATTGAGCTTTCTATCAGCTCCAGCTGGTGACTGGGTAAAGAACCTTCATAAACGGCAATGGCTGCAAGTCCAACACCTGGCACAGACATTCTGGTATCGATGGAGGAAGAAATACCTTTCTCTACTCCAGCCACAAAGGAAGTGGCACGCAAGCCAGCCCAATCTTCAACCGGGATGTGTAGTTCTTGTCAAGGACGGCCAAGTGAAAAGGAATGAGTGGCCTTTAGGTCTTGTGGTCTTGCAGTGGCATTTCATTATGCCAGGCGGGGAGTATTCTGGCACCTTCATATTTTGTTTGGCTCCCTCTATTGGACAATACTTGAACTGAAAAGTGTTGTCATTTCCAGTCACATGCCTCAAAACAGGAAGTAATGTGTGTATGTGTAATGGAGTCTGTTTGTAGCTTTGGTTGAGCTTTATCTACATCTGAATGATGACCCTGCAGCAGCATCTTTTGTATGTATACATATTCTACAGTTTCATTGTTTTTAACATGTTAATTGATTTATTGTAACTTTACTCTTAGATTACCTTAAATGGTTCTAAAGTATATTGTAATCTTATTTTGCACATGTGGTCACAATTAGTCTGTCTGTTAATGCATTTGTTTTTGGGTTTATGTATGGTCATCAGATGTTGATGACCGACTTTATAATGACAGTTTCACCTTCTTGAACATCATTAAACCCTGGATAAAGGAACAAAAAGTCTATGGAGTCTTGATTGTAAAGAAGCATTTACCTGACTGTTGGCACTCAGTTGCATAGAACAGTACACCTGTATACATTTGAAACATCAGGTCACAATGTAGACCAATTAGGAAAAATATTTGATAGTCCTTGAAAGGTAAGGTATATTGCATCACTTTGCGATATGCCAGAATGTTACACTTAAATATATGTTTTGTCAATGTATAGCCTAATGTTGCAAAACATTTTTCAAACACATGAAACATATGCATATCTTTTGCTTTTGGTTTACTATAAGGACTTACTATAAACGTTAATAACAATACCTGTCTATATGTTCAACGTGTATAGTACATACATAGAACGTAACCAATGTTCCTACATAGCACTGACTACCCACAATGCAATGCATCTAACTCCTTACAAATTTTGCTTACTGTTGTTTATATATCTAAGCAAGTAGGCCTAATTGGAATTGTATTTCTAAGGTGTGTTGCATTGTTAATATTGCTGTATGTTGTTCCTGTACATTTTTATGATATTAAAGTTATATTAATGACACAATCAGTGTAAGCTGTAGAGGAATTAAGGTGATCCTGTAAGTTAGTTTTTTTCCAATGAGCACTGCTTGAAACAAGCTGATGCCAAATGGAGGGTTTTGATCTAATGCTCTGCTCTGCTCTGCTCTGCATTGCACGCAGTAAATATGTGCTGTGACATTCTATGGCTTAGTCAAATTGCTGAATATATATATACTAATCCTATTGAGATGTTCCAAACTTTTGTTGTTGTAAACCACTGTGAACTTAATTTTTGTCATTTGACATATAATACCAATGTGGAACGTTATGCTTGCTACGTAAATAATACCATCACGTAACGTTATGCTTTCTACATTCAGAAATAATTTGACGTCTCTTATAACATTTGTATTGTTTGTAAATAACGTTATTTGGAATTTCTGTGAGGCCACGGTACTATCTACTGGGACACCGTGTTGCCATCATTACATTTGATGAGCATGTGTCGAGCTGGAAACCAGTGAAGTGAACAAATAAAAATATGTAATTTAGTTTGTCAGAAAATTTGACATTTTGTTGCTAGTATTGAATGCAGATACCTCCAAAAATATACATAGATTTGCTTCTATATGCTATTATATCAATAATCTATGTCCTAAAATGCATTCAGATTCAAAGTTTTTCTTTCTTTCTCAATAATAGACGACATTCTCGTCTCCTGTATCTACACACAGTATTGAGACATGTCCACTCTTAAATCAATTTGTTACAGACGAACATCACCACCCCCAAAACAAATAATTTTCAAAATGACGATTGCTCTTATCGAAGTATCACTTCGAATCACAACATTTCTATAAGAGAATAATTAGATGATTAAACCTTATCATAGATGCTGGAATACAAGTTTGAAGTGGTTTTATTTAATCGAACATAACGTTTATTAAGAAAATCAACAAAGGTGAGGAGTGTTGCAGTGTTTATTGAAAGGCAGCTCGTTGTGCTTTTGTGTGATAGTTAGAGATTAAATAGTAAAAATCTATGCAATCACACCTTCCATTTGCACTATAAGGCTTGTAGACTGCTTTAGAGTGCATACATCACAGACGTTCCCTTTCGCAGGAACTGCAATCTATTACTTATGGGACCGTATACAATCACGCAAGCACACTGGAGGTGGATCGAGGGGAATCCCAAACATGCTTTAATAAGCACAGCATCACTAACACACCTGTGTGAATTCTAACATAGACCCACAGACTGTAAAGGATGTTGGGGCGGGTAGAAAGAGAACTTCAGTCCCCCTTCTTTAAGCATACTTCATGTGGAATTAATGTACATGACAGGAATGAATGCCTGTTATAGAATGCCTTTAAGACGGTATGTCTACTGGGTTAAATGCTCCCACAACTCTGGTCATGGAGGGTCTGGTAACATCCAGCATGTTGTAGTGATCCAATAGCCTAACCACGCCCCATTGATGATTCATACTTATGGAGTATACACACACACACACACACACACACCACCCCTCCCCCGTTCCTGACACCGGCCAACACTAAGAACAGATAAGCAAAGG
>JAODLL010027993.1:10831-22217 GCA_026546735.1 Forbesichthys agassizii | reverse complement strand
ACTGTACTCACTGTAGGTCTTAATACTGTAACTGTATCACTGTGGGTCTAATACTGTAACTGTATCACTGTAGGTCTTAATACTGTAACTGTATCACTGTGGGTCTAATACTGTAACTGTATCACTGTAGGTCTTAATACTGTAACTGTATCACTGTGGGTCTAATACTGTAACTGTATCACTGTGGGTCTAATACTGTAACTGTACTCACTGTAGGTCTTAATACTGTAACTGTATCACTGTGGGTCTAATACTGTAACTGTACTCACTGTAGGTCTTAATACTGTAACTGTATCACTGTGGGTCTAATACTGTAACTGTATCACTGTAGGTCTAATACTAACTATACTCACTGTGGGTCTTAACACTGTAACTGTAAAACTGATTGTAAATGTCATCATAATAATGAGATTACATTTGGTGTTTGTTAACTGACAGAAGATCTAACTAACTACATCCACATAGAACCATACATTCTATGAGTAAATATTCATGATCATTTGCAGTTTGACCCCTGACCCCGGCCAGTGTTTTCATGAGAGCACCATAACGTCTTCGGGCATGTGTGTACGTTTAGCACAAGAACACAATACAGAGAGACCTGAGGAATGTGTTTGCTTTAATTGACGTTACCGTATCACGGGTCTCTACTTTACAAGGGAGTGACATGTATTACCTTTACACCCAATCACAGTGAAGCACCAATCGAGATGGACAAGCATCTGATCTAATCAGCGTGTGTGTGTATGTGTGTGTGTGTGTGTGTGTGGGCGGGGGGGGGGGAAGGTTTCTCACCTCTGCATAGATCCTCTTGTTCCTCTGCAGCTTGGCGAGGGGTTCAAGGGGCAAGCGGAAGTCGGGCGAGGCGTACAGCTGCAGCGACATCTGATTGGTGGCGCTGGTGGGAGGGGGGGTGGTCGGTGTTCTCATCGCTTCTGTATTTGGAAACAGGCGGGGAAAAGGCTGTCTCACTCAGAGGGTAAATGGGTTCATGATGTTTTAAGTCTCACTCAGACGGTAAACGTGTTTAGGATGTTTTAAGTCTCACTCAGAGGGTAAATGGGTTTATGATGTTTTAAGTCTCACTCAGAGGGTAAATGTGTTTAGGATGTTTTAAGTCTCACTCAGACGGTAAATGTGTTTATGATGTTTTAAGTCTCACTCAGACGGTAAACGTGTTTAGGATGTTTTAAGTCTCACTCAGACGGTAAATGTGTTTAGGATGTTTTAAGTCTCACTCAGACGGTAAATGTGTTAATGATGTTTTAAGTCTCACTCAGACGGTAAATGTGTTAATGATGTTTTAAGTCTCACTCAGACGGTAAATGTGTTTATTGTGTTTTAAGTCTCATTCAGACGGTAAATGTGTTTATTATGTCTTAAGTCTCACTCAGACGGTAAATGTGTTTGTTTTAAGTCTCACTCAGACGGTAAATGAGTTTATTATGTTTTAAGTCTCACTCAGACGGTAAATTAGTTTATGTTTTAAGTCTCACTCAGACGGTAAATTAGTTTATTATGTTTTAAGTCTCACTCAGACGGTAAATTAGTTTATTATGTTTTAAGTCTCACTCAGACGGTAAATGAGTTTATTATGTTTTAAGTCTCATTCAGACGGTAAATGTGTTTATTATGTTTTAAGTCTCATTCAGACGGTAAATGGGTTCATGATGTTTTAAGTCTCACTCAGACGGTAAATGAGTTTATTATGTTTTAAGTCTCATTCAGACGGTAAATGTGTTTATTATGTCTTAAGTCTCATTCAGACGGTAAATGAGTTTATTATGTTTTAAGTCTCACTCAGACGGTAAATTAGTTCATTATGTTTTAAGTCTCACTCAGACGGTAAATGTGTTTATTGTGTTTTAAAATTTAAGATTATTATAGCAGCAAACCACGATATTCTGTGTAAAGATACATTATATTGGAGCAGTAGAGCAATATATCTATATTGAACATTTAAAAACATTACAAAAACACAAAACAAGACCTTAACAAGATTAAATACTGTATACAAATACAATAATAAATATACATTTTTCAGGTCTGCTGCTTAATTACACAGACACACACACACACACACACACACACACACACACAGCACCCTTATTTTACTCCATATTACCTAAAGGGTCCTTGAACACCAGCGCCCCCACAGCCCCTGCCAGTCTGATCTCAGAGTAGCTTGTGAAGGTGCTGGCTTTGAAATAGGACAGCGCCTCCCTCTGGACATCCTGTGCACGGTCGCTGGTCAGCATGACGTTGGGGGTCATGTTCTGCATGTTAACGAACTGCACCTGGTTGTTGGACTGTGGCCAGGCACGCACACACACACACACAGGAGCTGAGTGAGACAGTAGAATGGTAATTAAAGGACCGTTCAGATTAAGCGTGCAAACGACGGCTCAGATCCTGAAACTCCATTCATGTGTGTTGGTGCCTTGCGGAGCAGAGCAGCAACATTTCACAACCAGCGTGAACTGTTGCTGCTCGTGTTGCCACCTGAGCAGCACGAGATGAAGGAGAGGCAGGAAAGCAGCTGTTTTATTGCAGTTCTGTTCTGAATACCCCAAAATATAACGTCTCGTTTATAGAAAATATATAGGAAGGACCATATACCCATGGAAGCATTACTGGTCGGCTATCTTTCATTTATGTTGCTGTATGTTAGATATGAATAATACAGGTCATGTTACCTGCTGGAGATAGCTACATTTTCTTTCTCTCAGCTCAAAACTGCCAGTTGCAAATTACCTGTTATTGGATTGGGGTATCTCCTAGCAAAACAAAGTGCTAGCTAAACATATAACCAGATTGCTCTCTCAGCAAAGCAGAGCGCAATCTGTTTATATGTTTAGCTCATCTTTTTGTGCATTTAATCTTAATCTTTAATCAGACCTTAAAATGCACAGGGACATCAGAATGGTTGGGTACATCTGCCGATATGAAGGTCTACGATTTGTGCCACGTGTTGCAGCGGGGTGATGAATGAACAAGGCTTGCGTTTGTTTGTTTGTGTGTGTGTGTGTGTGTTCCGAGTGTTGTGTTAGGGATGTATAGAGCCCTCGATATGCCGGTACAATTCCTCCTCATGATAACAATTTGTATACATGTGTGTGTGTGTGTGTGTTGTCTCACCCCCACTGCAGTGTTTCTGAGGTCGTAGAAGTTCCATGTGGTCCCTGCAGGCCCCCTCAGGAAGACCTTCATGAGGGTCTCTGTCTCCACGGTAACCACCACGTTCCTGCATAACAGGAAGCTTGGCTTAAACACCACACACACATACATAGGTAAAGCTTGCACGGCAACTGCACAGCAACTGCACGGAAACCGCCTCGTAAACACCCGGCAATGGGAGTCACGCGGCAGCTACCTAGCAACCACGCGCAACCACACACCAATCACCCGGATATCTCCCAGCAATCTCCCGGCAACGGGAGACATGCGGCAACTACATGGAAACCACATGGCATTCACCCAGCAATGGGAACCACTCCCCTCCTGAGGTGGCAGATGGGTTTCCAGAAACACTTTAGTTCTCCATGACTTCTCCAAACTTCTCCCGCACCCTCTATGCTCCTGCCATGGCAGCTGCAGCCCTTGGGCCCGTTGGTACCCTGCAACCACCTCTGGAGTCTTCTGGGACAACATACCTGAAAGGCATCTTGTTTAAGTTGGACGGCTTCCCTGACCACTGGTGTCCACCACAGTGTTCGAGGTTTACCGCCCCTTGAGGTACCTAAGACATTGAGACTACAGCTCTCTTTAGCAATGAAAGCTTTGAACATTGCCCACTCAGGCTCAATGTCCCCAACCTCCACAGGAATGCCAGAGAATCTCTGCCGGAGGTGTGTGTTGAAGATCTCACAAACAGGGGCCTCCTCCAGATGTTCCCAGTTCACCCACACTACCCGTTAGGGCTTTCGAGGTCTGTCTAGGGTCTTCCCCCACCCCTTGACTTTATTTACCACCAGATGGTGGCTGGAAGCCAGCTTGGCCCCTTTCTTCACCCGAGTGTCCAAAACATGCAGCCTCAGATCACACAATCACAAAATCGATCATTGACCTTTGAGCTAGGGATCTATGGTACCACGTACACTTATAAGCATCCTTATGTTCGAACATGGTGTTTGTTATAGACAGTCCATGACATAGAAGTCTAACGGGTTAAGATCAGGAAGGCCGTTCTTCCAAATCACACCTCTCCAGGTGTCTCCATAAATGCCCATGTGTGGGCATTGAAACTATGGAGTCCCCTTCTGGAGCCCCATACAGAACTCCTTTCAGGGTCTCCAGGGGCTTATTAGTATCCCCACACCCGCCCGGTGCCTCACACCCTGGGCAACTCCAGAATAGAATAAACTCCATCCCCTATCCAGGAGAACGGTTCTAGAACCAAGACTGTGCCCCACCAGATCTAAAATGTAGCGCTCCACCTCCTGCACAAGTTCCGGCTCCTTCCCCCACAGGTGACGTTCCACGTCCCCAGAGCCAGTTTTTGACATTTGGGTCTGGTCTGTCGAGGCCCCTGACATTCGTTGCCACCCATATGGCAGCGCACCCGACCCCCACGGTTCCTCCCACGATTGGTGAGCCCATAGGATGGAGAGGAGGGTGCCACATTGCTTATTCGGACTGTGCACGGCTAAGATCAGTGGCAAACCCCGCCACCAGGCGCTCGCCATCGAGCCCTCCCTCTGGGCTTCAGACGGGGACCCGGGCTTCTTCCTGGCAAGGTAACTTTTCTTCTCTTATGCTCTTCCATGAAGGGTCTTCTGAACCATTCTTTGTCTGGCCCCTCCCCTGAGACCACTTTGCCTTGGGAGACCCTACCAGGAGCACAAGGCTCCAGACAACACAGCTCTCAGGGTCATAGGGACACACAAACCTCTCAACCACAATAAGGTAAGGGTTTCCGGAGAGGGTTTCCATAATTCCGCAAGTTAGATTCTGGCCATAGCATGTGGGGACTCTGTGATTGGTTGCTATGCTAATGTTTGTATTCAAGCAATCATTGTAGCACAAAGTCAAAATGGTTTAGAGAGCCTTAAATTCTAGGGGAATTGCAACTCACTCACTTGTCAGTCACAACCAAGTGGTCAAATGAAAATCAGAGGGTTCTTATTGGCTATTGCTTGGAAACGATCAACCAATGAGGCAAAGCTTTCCCCCCCAATACCACGACAATTAATAACTAAGTTAAGGCCAGAGCTATTAGCAAACCACAGACCATATGGAAAATTGGACAAATGCTAACAAGACTATTAATCAGGCAACTGAAGAATTAATTTGTGCAAGGTAAACAACATTTCTTCCTTACCTGCTTGTATTCATTCATAACCAAACACAACAGTCATGCCAAAACCAATTAGAGTGTAACAATGAGACAAATTGTTACCGGATGCTCTCGCTCTCTGGGATGTTGATGATATGGATGTTTGGTCCCCCACTGGTGCTCTGTGGTTGGCAATATTTAAAAGAAGCTGTAGTTGCTGTTGATTTAAACTCCATGAAGTGTTTCACAGCAGGATCTTCATTCTCCAGTGTGCACAGAGGGGAGCCCAGTTTAGCTCCTGCAGAGCCATACAGTAGGTGCTGTCATGCATCACAGCTCAAATCCACTACCAGTAAATACAAGACATACAATATGACACATGCTTCACCTTCTCTTCCAGTCCATGTGATGGTTTGCGGAGCTGGAATTGTAGTGAAGGAGGTCACACCCCCATATTTCTTGACTGCCCAGGTGATGAGATCCTTACTTTCAACAGGGAAGTTTTCAAAGGCCTCAGGATGTATTTTAGGAATTATCTTAATCTGGGTATCATTCCTCAACTGTAATACATAACAAAAGAAAATTGTGATTATTCATCTGTGTAATTCAGAATTCATACATGTCACGCCGACGTCGGCCTCCTCGGCCATAACATAGATGGCGAAGCTTGCTATCAATTGCTTTCCTTTGACCGGCCAATAAGAAATCCGTGTTATAACTTGCCATGGCGATGTGGACTGAGTGTTTGCTGTTCAACTAACTTTTTTACTGAACTACACATTTCCTCAAAAACTTTACTAAACTACTTTCAAATATGTTTGTTGTGTGGGCAAGTCTTGCTCAATGATGTATATTAAAAGTCAAGGTGCATATTTAGAACCTGTTACGGTGTTTACACATTTTTATGAGTATTTATCACTATTTAGTACCAGTAACAAGTTCTCTCTTTCATTATCATATTATTTCATCTTAAATGTATGCTGTCTCATTCTGATAGAAAATCCATGAATGAGGGTCTGTCCATTTGTATATACATACAGTCTATGCTGACGTCACAGAGGGTCTGTCCATTTATATATACAGTCTATGGTGACGTCCATTCGAATAGGAATGTTTGTTAACGTATGGCATATGGCCCCTCCCCCCCACTCCCTCAATGCACTCATTCCTGTGCTTCCTGAGTCGGGGACGGGAAAGGGGACCACTTTTAACTTTGTGCGCAGCTGCCTTCCCCATCAAGAACGCCGCCACGGAGGCAAGTGATGGACGGGAAAGGCGTGCGGTGTGTGCGCAGGAGCCGTGCTAACGAGCGTGCACAAACAACATCGGAATCTCACAAAAAATTATTGTGTGATAAAAACAATTTTTATTTCAGTTAACCACAATGTTTATTCCACCTAGTTTTTTAATTCCGATCATTTTCGTTTACTATTATAACCTTGGTGTACATGTATGTGTGCGTGTGCATGTGTGTCTGCATGCGTGCGTGTGTGTCTGCGTGCATGTGTGTGTGTGCGTGTGTGTGTGCGTGCGTGCTCAGTGGGCTAGAGGAGGATGGGGGTGAAATAATTACGCTAGATGCTGTTAATCTGCAGCTGTCGGACGTGAAGCGTCTCCACAGGATCTGGCTGACATTGTCCAGCAGCTGGCCGTGGGCCCGGCCGCTGGCCCAGTCGGCCCGCGGGAGGAAGCGCTCTGAGCAGGGAGCATCTCTGTCCCGCGGACGCCCTGATTGGGCTTCCTGCCGGGAGCGGTACAACGTGGCCTTGGCTCTCCTTGCTGCCACTGTCCATCGTGAGGCTGACTCACAGCGCTACTCCCTTTTATCTGACCTCTGACCTCATGGGTCACCTGGACATGTTTGGCTAAACTGTCCCAAAAGAAGTTATGGACCATGCTGGTTGGCTGAGAGTCTGTGTGTATGTCTGTCTGTCTTTTGCCTGCCTGTCTGTCTGCCTGCCTGCCTGTCTATCAGCCAGTAACGCTGGAAATATTTATTTATTTTTCCAGTGAATCTCTACACTAATATTATGAGGCCTATCTTTGCATAAAGAGCATCCTGTGGGATCGGGGCCTAAAGTGATTGGAAGCGTTCCGTTTAAAAATGCATTACAGTTAGGGTTAGGTACCGAACTCTGTACTTTTAAGAGTTCCGACCGAATTACGTCGGTACTACCGAGCACCGAGTGAGATTAAATCAAACGGTACCATATTTCGGTACTTCGGAGCACGTAAAGAGAGAAACGCGAGCAAGATTACATCATTTCTGCACAACCTGCAGTGTGTTAAATGTTCAACACAATCACGGCTGCGATGAGCCAAAATAAATTACAGATTTACCTTTTTTCTGTACTTTACTCCCACTTGTCATGGAGGGTTAAGTGAATCCAGGGTTGGCTGCATAAGTTTCGATTAAAAAGTTCTGGCCTATTTATAGATTTTCCCTGTGCCTTTGAGGCTAAAGGAATTTTCAGTATCTATTCTTAATGTTAAATGGATAAATAGCTCTTTATTTTAGCGCGTTACGCATCTATTTATCATTCTGGAAGAGAATCGTAATATGCGCGATCCCATCAAGGGGACCCAATCAAGGGCACAACATCGCTTCCAGCTCTCGGCAAAACATGGTCGGCGGTTCGTGTAAAACATTACGTAGTTGCAGTTGAGACTGGAGCAGAGAGATAAACAGACCACTGTAGAATCGGCGACAGCAAACTCTTGCGGCGATATGATAGAGCTAACCTGACATGCCAGAGTAATTGTTGTCACAAGTAACAGCGAAATTAAACTGAAGACGTGACCTAATACCTGCTCTATCAGCCTCGCGAGACCACCATGATCTCGCGAGGCTGATAGAGCAGGATTTAGGTCACGTCTCCTGTTTCAGATCAAACAAGCTAGACCACTAGCAGGGTAGGGGGCGTTCAAGAAACCTGACGGAGGCACAGTTCAATAATGCTTACATTAGGCTGTAGGCTAAAGCAGAACTCCTAAAATACGTTGTTTGTAAAGAGTCAGTCAGGCAATTTTTTTCCCCTAAGAAACATAAAATGTTATTAATTAAAATTAATATTATTACAGAGAGTAAAGTACCGAAAAAAGTACCGTTTAGGTACCGGTATCGAATTTGAGGTACCGGACCGGCACCGGTATCGATTCAAATGTGAACGGTACCCAACCCTAATTACAGTGCTCCTTGTTATTTATTATTATTCAAATATCATTGATGGAACCTCTCCACCTGACCTGACCTGCAAGTTCCTGCAGTGGAAAAGCATAATCACAATGAACACTATGATAATGAGATGAATCACAAGGAAGACTGATAATGAGATGAATAAAAATGAACACCACTAACGAGCTCTTTAAGGTGACAATAATCACCTTGTCAAAACCATCAGGCACAATCACAATTCACTTGAGACTACCTATTTCTAGTCCGCTTCCCTGGCACAAACACCATAAAACAACTGAAGCACAGGAAGAATGTTACTCACCACAAGCTTGACATTCTCATTCTTGTTTACGTTGATGTATGACAGTATATTAGTGGTGAGAATAACAGTCATCGGCTTGGCAGCCATCAAGTTGACAGCAAATATCTGGTTGTCCTTTAGACTTAAGTCCTGGAGACAAAAGATTAGAGAGTATTATACAGCAGTCGTAATTTAACTGTATTCCATGAGCGCAATTTGCTATTAACACTGACACTCTGCTTCACAAGTAAAGAGTTTAAATGCATTCATACGTATCGACAACATTGTTAAATTTAGCCTACTAGGCGGCAGAAATAGCATTGCAAATGATTGCAAATTAAGGAAAGTACGCAGGCAAACCAGAGATCTTGGGCTCTATTTTACACCCGTTGCAAAGCAGCTCAAAGTGGGAATGCAAGGTTGACTTTGTTAATGCCAGGCCATTAAATAGGTTAAACCAATCACAACGAACCATGACAATAGCAGAACTGTTTACTTTACTACTCAGTCGGTAAAAGTCATTCTTATAATACATACATGGTAAAAGCTTTGCTGAGAAATTCGAAGGAACCATTTATATACTTGTTTTTGAGAATATTATTCTCTGATCATCCGACTGGAAGACAAAGTAGACTCCTTGCTGTTTTTCTTTTGACGATTTGAGGTGGAGCTGCAAGGGGTCCTAATATGGGGTTTCACAGTATAAACAATGAGCAAGGGGCCCTAATGTGTGGGTTCACAGTATAAACAATGAGCAAGGGGCCCTAATATGGGGTTTCACAGTATAAACAATGAGCAAGGGGCCCTAATGTGGGGCTTCACAGTATAAACAATGAGCAAGGGGCCCTAATGTGGGGTTTCACAGTATAAACAATGAGCAAGGGGCCCTAATGTGGGGGTTCACAGTATAAACAATGAGCAAGGGGCCCTAATGTGGGGTTTCACAGTATAAACAATGAGCAAGGGGCCCTAATATGGGGTTTCACAGTATAAACAATGAGATAAGGGGGGTTTCACAGTGTAAACAATGCGATCGGGGGGTTACACAATGTAAATGGCGGCACCATGCTGCCATTGAGGAATGAACCTTTAATTAAAACTTTGTCTCTGGAGAGAGTGGGAGTTAATTGTGATTACGCTTAGATCCAGCAGTGACAGGAATCTTCTAATAACACCAAACCCACCATAAATCTTCAATCTAATTACTTCTGCACCATTATTAGCCGCATAAAAATTGCATTTCGAAAAGTGAACAAATCAAAGATTTAAGAGCCATTTAATTCTCCGCACCTCGACGCATCTGAAATGAATTGCAGTGATTAAATAGCGTGTGAGAAGAAAAAAGAAAATAAAAGACTCCAAAGAAGGGATTAGGGGTTCCTGTGGTAAATGCGGTGTGTAATCCAGGATATTCTCTAACCTGCTGATGGTGTGTATGGGAGGACGTGTTTGGCAGCTGGTCTTTGGGGAGAATACCGAGCATGGAGGGAAACGGCACAAAGCCACGATATTACACTCATCACATTTCACACTGTCGGCGTTAGCGCTAGCCAAACCAAACATTGGGTGCGGTGCGCGCGGTGCTGGCCCACATGAAGTAAAGCTGCCTCGAGCAGATCCCCGACAAGGCAGCGATCAAATAAACCCACCGGTTTATGGAAAACACACATTTTGTATTATTATTATTATTATTATTATTATTATTATTATTATTATATTTAAATAAGCAATATTTGAAGTTAGCTGAACCTTGTCTAGGAAACTTTTTATAATAAAACAGACTGGTATTAAAGCTGTAAAGGAATAGTTCATCCAGAACTAATGTGAGTATAAATCCTTTTATTCTTCCAGCATTCCAGTCTGTGAAGCATTCCTTTAATTGAATTCAGTTCAAGTGAATGTATATTCAATTACTATTCTGTCAATGTTTTTTAAGTAATGGTTTTACAGATGTGTCTCCAAACATCGCATAATTTAACTGATAACTGATGTCTTCTCCGATGCAGAACTAGTTCATAATTAGTCTCAGGCAAAAGGGAAGCTGTCAAAGCATATTGTCAGGAAGTATTCCTGCTTGTTCTCCGGCCTCTCAGACGACGACAAGAAGTAACCAAGACGACAACAGGCTGGGACACAGGAGACCACTAACAAAGGACCGCTGGGTGTCAAATGTGCTAACAGGCAATTTGTCCAAGGCACTTATACTGTATATTCTACTGTATACAGATACAGTATATTCTACTACAGATACATTATATTCTACTGTATATAATGTATATTCTGTATGTTCTACTGAATACAGATACAGTATATTCTACTACAGATACATTATATTCTACTGTATATAATGCATATTCTGTATGTTCTACTGAATACAGATACAGTATATTCTACTACAGATACATTATATTCTACTGTATATACTGTATATTCTACTGAATAGATACAGTATATTCTACTACAGATACATTATATTCTACTGTATATTCTGTATGTTCAACTGAATACAGATACAGTATATTCTACTGCAGATACATTATATTCTACTGTATATACTGTATATTCTACTGAATAGATACAGTATATTCTACTACAGATACATTATATTCTACTGTATATACTGTATATTCTACTG
>JAODLL010027993.1:0-10731 GCA_026546735.1 Forbesichthys agassizii | reverse complement strand
TATATTCTACTGAATAGATACAGTATATTCTACTACAGATACATTATATTCTACTGTATATACTGTATATTCTACTGTATACAGATACAGTATATTCTACTACAGATACATTATATTCTACTGTATATTCTGTATGTTCTACTGAATACAGATACAGTATATTACACTCTATATGTAGAATATTCTGCTGTAAATTCTGCATCTTTGTCGTGTTTTTAGGAGACATGCCTGAATTTATCTTCGGTGATCTCACTGAGATTTCTGTGAGAGTTGGCTGATGATAAAATGTCTGTTTCTATTGATGACAGATTGCAACAGGCACTTTGTTCTTGTACAGATAAAACAGAGTTACTTAGCAATATAATTAGTAAACCGCATTTCATTTGTAAACATTTAAGCATTTTGGCATACATAATCACGACTCATGTGTTTGTTCTGGTCCCCACAATGATGTGCGGAAGCTCGTAGCTCCCCACACATTCCTCTGCTCTATCCGCCACCATGGAGCCACGATGGAGACTCCTTCCCCACTATGGAGCCTCCGCCAAGACCCCCCTCACATGTGACATCAGCAGCAAACCCCTCCCTGTGCTACCACCGTTTTTGTCCCTTGACTCCCCCCCCCACTCTCCCCCCCCCCCCCCCTCGCCCCTCGCTATTCCCTTTCCTATTCCCCCACCCCACTTTCTCTCTCTCTACCCAATCTTCGCCCCCACGGTGTCCCTGTAGCAGCAGCAGCAGTAGTAATGTACAGTATGTGGCTGAACCAGCTGTTATTGGTGCTGGCCTGGGAGGAGGCAGGGGGGGTTAGAGGGGGTCACATGCCTGCCTTTGTCTGTGCTGAGCATGAGGAATGGCCTGTTTTTATATTAGCAGGGGGAGCAGGCAGGTGAGAGTGTCTAGCGGTTGACAGGCCTTAAATCAACCCCGCATACCCCCCCCTTCCCACGCCTTCACGGAACAAAGAAAAACACAAAGAAGAGAAAGACGCCGCTGAGCGTAGAGAGGTGCTAGCAGCGCTCTTATCCGACAGCAGATGGGGTCCACATGCACACAGCTCTCGTACTGTACGAGTGTTAACACATGGCTTGACCTCTGACCTCTGGCTCCTGTCGCTTTGCAAGCCATCCAATCACATGGTTAGGACATGCGTGCGCTATGGAATGTCCACTCCCTCCCATAGGACCCCCCCTTTAGCCAAAACCCAACTTGGTAAAGGTGTAGTCAGCGATTGTAAGCTAATACGCTACAATTCTGTGTGCGTGTTTCTACACGGCCCTGGATCTGTTAACTGCGAAAACAGACAAGGTTGTGCAGACCGCACCACACAACACTATCCCAGCCTTGACAGCCTGTGCAGGGCGGAGCTTCGAGGCTGCGCCCTGTGGCATGGGCGGGAGAGCTGCTTTTGTTTTGATCCAGTTCAAATATCAACAATCAATCTCCGGAATCACTGACTGCACCTTTAGGAGCCAAACACCCCCGACGAGCATCTCCCCCTCCCTGTGTCTCATAAAAGAGACACAGCTGGCTCCAGTTTTCTGCCTTGCTTTTTTCTCCAAGGCTGTGCAGACAAAGTTCTCACACTCACAGAAGAAATGTGAATGTTGCTTGGGCTTGTTTGAGGCCATACAAGAGACACCAGCAACATGTCTGCAGATGCTAAATAGCTATTTTGTAATATAATAATAAACATAGTGGTAAATAGGCATTTGGTAATAATGGGTTTCTGATTTCTTGACTATATACTGTAAAGCAACGTATTATGCAACACACTAAAAAGTGCAGTATATTATAATATATTTCAGCACAGATCACACATCAGTCTACTAAACTCGTGCTTGATACTGTGGAGACAGCATTACTCTATATACAGTATATTATCCCTTAACATTTCCCTGATTGAAGCTTTTTCATTGTATTTTTCCTGCGCACACACAAAAATGACAAATGACAATAAATGCATGCTAATCCAGATGACATGCTTGATTGCGCAGAGATTTGGGCTGTGAGCCATATGAGACGAACCACAATTATGGAATCCACTCTGCTTATTTATGACGATCGAGCCGAGCGATGAAGTGGAAGCAAATTTGGGGATTGGCTTTAGCACTCGAGGAAGAAGAGGGTCAGGACACCACGACAAGCCCTAATTAGTGGTGCACTCCTGAATTTGGGTTTGAGATGCAGAATTCCCTTTTGGAGCTGCTCAGTCACAGCTCTCTACTGCTCTCCCTACATCACTAATGGGAGCCCAACACCAATCCCCACCCCTCCCCATGTACCGTTTTACTTCACAACCTTCAGAACAGCGAGCTGGGAAAGGACATTTTGTTGTGGTCTATAACATTGTTTCAACGAGCTCAGCATTTATGGGAGAACCAATCTCTTACCGTTACATCTGGCTTGTGTTAGCGGTTAGCTAGCTATCAAGCAGACCCCTGGGGACGTCCCTTGTGTTTACATTACATCGCATGTGGCAGCTAGCTTGCGTTACAAGTTCCCATGACATCTCGTATCAATCTCATCCAGAATTCCCCAAGAATTACGTTAGCAGAGATTACAATGTTTCACAGCCTGCTGTGCTGGCTCCATGTATCGGTTTGATTCCGTACTTATAAATAAACGTATTTTTATCAACATTACTGCTACAATCTAGCACCCAGTGCAGGCTCCTCTGGCACCACCTACAGTATAAAACGCACACTGCACCACTGTAGCCCCTATGCTTCATGTTCCAGACACATATCTGAGTGAAGTCAGTTGTGGGCCAGCCGTGATCCATCTTTGTCTCCCATCTGTCCTCCGCTATCGTGCCTGGCTCACAGAGCGCCTAGTTGTGAAACAAACTTGAGCAATGCCCTGATGGCTTCGGCTCGCCGTGGGAGAGCAGCGGTTCCGTCTGGCACAGAGAGCCACGGTGCGCGGTGCCAGGGCGGCACTAACAGACGCATGCAACACAATGCTGGCGGTGCGTGGCGTGTTCCGCAGTGAGACCGCAGTGACCCCCCTCACTATCCCCAGAGGTGGTGTATCAGTCATAGTAATATTGTATTAGTGACTAAATATTGGCTATAGAAGCAGAACACATCAGTCAAAGTAATTTATGAACTGTAGCAACAAATATGGGTAAAATATGCTTCTGGAAATCAACTACTGACCCCCCTTTCCCTTTCTTACCGGCATGCTCAAGATGTGGACCTCCTTTCCATCCTCTTGGCGGAAGCTGCTCCAGCACCCCGGGGTCAGAGCCTTCATCTGAACCCAGGGGTTGAGCCGCTCCTCCTGGGCCTCGCAGGAGTCGCCCGTGCCTGGCAGGAGTTGACGGAGAGAGGGCAATGAGGCTAGCGTGGCTAGGCTAGTGTTAGCATTACTAGGCTAGGCTAGGCTAAGTTGGTGTTAGCAAGGCTAGGCTAGCACGGCTAGGCTAGTGTTAGCATGGCTAGGCTAGTGTTAGCATTGCTAAGATAGGCTAATATTGTGTTCCAGCATATCTTGGAACTCAGAAATTCCAACTTACGACATGGAAAAATAATGCTTTTAACATCAAATTGTATATTCATTATTTAATATAACAATCTCAAATTGCATTTCAATGTGTTTTCCAAGATAATATATTACAACTTGTAATATTCATTCATTTGCATTATTTTTCGGAATATATATGTCGGAAGTCGAGACTTTCGAGTTCAGAGATCATGCTCGAACACAGCATAAGACGGCTAGGCTAGCACAGCTAGGCTACTGTTAGCCTAACAAGACCGTCCAGACCATCAGGCCAATCAGATTCAGCGGCCAGCTGAAATGATTCCCAAGATGATGACAACAGCGTACATTGTACATTTCGGTCTTTCACTGTCTGATTTCAAACATTCTGAATGGGTGAGATGAAGGTGGGTAGACCAATCGAATGTAAGGAAGTTTGACAAATGTATGAGCGCCGCCTTTATGACTTAAACACTTTTGAATTGAAGGGCTTCAGATTGAGACTGGCGGAAAGGTCAAACTGTAGCTGTGCGAGCTCAGGATGGTATCTCAGAGCAATGAACCCCCCACAACTTGTAATACACCTTATAATTCATATGCCCCTTTGCTGAGCTTAGGCTCTGTAATGAGCGCAGGTGCATAAGCATTCTGTACGATCACAAAGAACTAGATCAGTCTAGAAAGTCTAGATCAGGGCTTTCTCTAAAAGAGGTATGAAAACCCCTACAGGTACTGTGAGGTACTGCAGGGGCTAGGTGAGGAAACAATAAGAATTGAACATTTTTTATAAGATAAAATGTAAACTACTTTGCAAATTAACATACAGTATAATTGTATTGCATACATTGATATTCTGATATGTGTGCTTCAGACACATTGTTTAACTTCATTTATATGAATGCTGTGCACCTACATTTTATTTTTTTATCTTGAGATATTAGAAATTAAAGTATTCCCCATCTGGTCAAAGAGGACAGGCTTGGGAAATAACAGAAAGACAGACAAATGTGTTTAAAACCTTACACCCTTGATCCAGATGATTTCTTGTTTCTGTGTGAGTAGCCTAGCTAGCGCAAGCTATCTCCCTAGAAAGAAAGGGTCAAAGCAGCAAGACCAAACAATGTTCAAGTATAAACATTCTTCATATAAAATATTAATGCAGCAAATAATCAATCATTTATTTGCAGCGCTAAAGGTTACACTATATATATTATTAAATATATGGTATAGCCTACTTTGTGCATATTGAGTTCAGTGAATTCATACGATCGTAAATCACACACAGGGTGCTTACAGCAAAACTTGAAAGCGTGCATATTCAGAGAAGACTCCTCAGTCAATGCCTGGGTTGACCATAAGGTGCTGTAGCTCTATTATCCCTGGCTCAGAGGCAGCGGTGCACGGGAATAGCGTGGCCTTGTTTAGCAGAGCAGTATAGCTTTATAGAAGACATAGCTACAGGTGGTGGAGCCTTGTCTTTATCATATGGAGTGAGAAGGAGTTAAAGGCCAGATAGACAGATCTCATAGGCGTTTAAGTTATTAAATGTGTGCACGTACTGCTGGTGCATATGAGTGTGTGTGTGTGTGTGTGTGTGCGCATGCACGTGCACGTATGTGTCATAGCCAATAGCCAGACAGACATTGTGTTCAAATCGTTATAAATCTGCTCAGTTTATTTGCTTTGCGTTTCCTCTCTCTGTCGTTGTCGGGAGAAGGGGGGTTTCTAGACTCTGTCCACCAATGAACAGCCTCCTCCCTCAGGACGTGGAGCGGCAGCTAGTCACTGAGCGGCCAATCACAGGCCTTGACGCGTCCCAGTGAGAGATGGGAGCATCTGATTGGGCCTTTATCAGCACTGTGTGGCGTCGCCGGGATCAACCGGCTATGACCCCGATTGGCTGCCCTGAGGCCAGACCTCTCAGAGCCGCGAGCGCAGACTGGCTGTCTCCCGACGCCGGCAGACCGTTCTCTGATAGGATCAGAGTCAGGAACTAGCGTGTCCCGTGCCCAATCGCAAGATAGACACATCTAAGCCGAGTACAATACACAAATGGACACCCACTGCGAAAGGGCTGATATGATCGAGCTGTCTCAGTGTAACACTTAGGGGAAAGCCGATAAGGTCGTTCTGCCACTAGAATTACTCAATACCTCTTAAAGTAAAAGTCAAAGTAATAAGTGCCATTGATAAAGTAATGGAGCAGGTGCGCTTTATGGCGCACAGCGTGGAAGATAGCAATTACGATATCAAGCAAGTGATTTTCCGAGCTAATGTTGCGTGACATTGCAAAACACTGTCTCCATGGCGGACAACGAGGCACAAGCCCTGGAAGAGGACCAGTCTCGGCTAAATTAGTGCGGTGGAAGTGGAGTGGAGACAAAGACCAGCGGGTCAACAGGAAGTTACAGCGTCCGTAGGGTCAACAGGAAGTGCTGTATTTAGACTGCACAGTAATGGTGACGGTCGGCAGGCAGTTGGCTAGAGACCCACTGTACCCACACTACTTTTCTTTGTGGTAGAACACCGCTTTTAGTTTCATATTTATACTTCTAGACTTTCTTCCACCGAGATACTTGTTATTATTGTGTCATGATTACCGGTTGCACCTCCTGTGAGCCTGAAGGCAGCGACTGTTAGATGGGCAGGTGGGCTGCCGCATGTTGCCTCGACAGAGAGAAGACACGCCCCCCCTCTGACACGGCAGAGGAGAGATGAAATGGCACCAGAATGTCCGTGGGTGGACCGAGCCTGCTCATGACTCACTCCACCTTTTGATACAGCAGGCAGGCGCTCATGGGAATATTGGAAATCAACTGCATTATTAATGCAGCTTGCAGCCAATCGTCCTGTTTGCCTCCACATATCGTCTCATAAATGTGTTTTTCTCGCCCATTACTGTTCTCTCTCTATTCCAACCAGCTGTCCTCTTGCAGAGGCACTCCTCTACTTAGTTGGTAATGAGCATCAACGTCCTCCTTTGCCTTTGGCTTGAAGATCACAGCAAGCCAAGATGTTTCTCTGGCCTGTCTCATCCAACCACCCCCCGATTTATATAGATACAGATACTGAATTCACCCCTTGTTCCCACGGCGACGAAGCCAATGGTCCTTGACCACAGCACTGGGGAAAGAAACCTAGGGGCGTCAATCACGCAGAATGCGAAAGCATGCTTGTTTGTGTGTGTGTGTGTGTGATCCCGTGCATATTCGGTCATCTGTGCATCCCATCTAACGGCCATGGAGGAGCATGAACCACATTCCCGTCAGCCTCCTGACCTCCGGAAATGCCAGAGTGCTTGCTAAACGGTCTGCTGGTAAATGAGCTGGAGAAGAAGAGGAGGACTGCTTTATCTATTTTAATCAGGGCCCCATTTCCCTTTCCATGACAAGACATGCTTAGAGTGTCTGGAGAGTGTCTGGCCCGTCAAGTCTTGGTTACGTATTAGTGTGTATGTTTGGGGGGGGGTTCACCCTCTGCATTTAACCCATTCCGCTGGGGAGCAGTGGGCAGCCACTCTGGGGGGGACCACCTCCAGATAGGAGCCAGTGTCTCTGGTCACATGGCTGGTTGGCAAACCCAACGTGTTTGTAGATAGTGGGGGAAACCAGAGCACCCGGAGAAAACCCACGCAGAGAACATGCAGACTCCACACAGAAAGGCCGGGACAACCTGGGTTTGAACCCGGGACCTTCTTGCTGTGAGGCCACAGTGCTATCCACAGGGCACCATGTGACAGAATGACTGTAATTTCCCTGTGCCACGCTTTAACTCCTGAGTTGGGCTCTAAAATGTTCCTACTGCCGCTCTCTTTCAGCAGGGCAGATGCTCCATTCACACCACACCTACCCAGCTCTGCATGGCACATGCACATACACACACGTATGCACACACACACGCACATAAACACACACACGCATGCATGCATGCATGTATGCACACACACACGCACACACACACATGCATGTATGCACACACACGCACACACACACACGTGCATGTATACACACACACACACACGCACACACACATGCATACGCACATAAACACACACACATGCATGTATGCACACACACACGCACATAAACACACACACACACACATGCATGCATGTATGCGCACACACACACGCACATAAACACACACACACACACATAAACACAATGCTGAGCCATACAAAATGGCGGAGCGACAGATTCCCTCCCAGGCCTGATGGTGTGAGCATATATCATGTTGTCCAACGAGACTGAGGGGACTCATTTGTAATGAGATAGGCCATATCGTGTCTCCTGCTCAGTGCATGGCCATCTGGATGGAGCTATGCGAGGAGGAGGATGTGGCGTCAAAGACACGAGCTGCACTCACAAATCAATGACATGGTGGCAATCTCTTCACCCCCGACTCCTGCATTGGTCATGTGCGTGTGCGTGTCGTGTCAAACAGGCTCCATCCTGTCTGTAACTCCCTAGAGTACGATTATATATTTAAGACAAATTTCAGGCCAATGGAATTGCACTATTTGTTTCCATGGCGTCAGCGTGCACGCCACAGAAGTCTCGTTATTCCTCACACTGCAGACAGACGAGCATGAACAAAGGAACCCACCAGCAGACAAACAGGAACCTGCCGAGACGCATCTACGATCAGACATTCCAATAAATAACTACGTTAGTCAGTTTCTGGCGAACCATCTCCCAGCGCACACGGTGACCCCTGATTTACACTGGGCGAGTCTCTGTCGCGTTCCGGCTCCGTCACGGAGCTCTTGTCAATGCAAGTGAACCTCCAAAGCTTCCCAGAAGCTTCCCAGAAGCTTTCCAGAAGCAACCCAGAAGCGGCCCAGAAACGGCCCAGAAACGGGCCCAGAAGCTCTGCAAAAAAATAGGCGGCAGCTCTATTCTTTCAAGGAAGACGCTTCTGAAAGATCAATGGCCAATTTCTGCTTGGTTTGTTGCTATGGAAACTCAGCAACACGCTGCCGGCGCGGCAGGATGCTGCACGGAGGACGGGGCAGATCGCTGACGCGGCGGAACAGAGACGCGCCCGGTGGAAATCAGGCGTTAGTGTCCACACACGACGTCTAACGTCTTGACAATACAGTGATGTCGTCTCTCTCTGAGTCACTCCTGACTACTTCCATGTCATCCTCTAACCCTGACAGACACATCCACAGGGCTACCCATACCCCCCCCCCCCCCCCCCCAAACCAGCCGACCTTCCTCATTTCTTCTAATACTATTTCATTCATATCTAATATCCACACTGAACACGGCATGTTATCACGGTGTATCATCTCTACAGCTTCAGCCGACAGCGCTGCAGATGAACACAATGACTAGGGCTGGGCGATATACCGATATATATTGTTATATCGGAATTTTTTCAAAAGAGATATCAAATTTGACAACATCGTTTATATCGATATCGTTATATTATGCATTTGTTCATGACTTTTTCAATTTGCTCGTCTCTCCCTCCATTCCTGCACTTGGCTTGAGTGAGGAGTCAGGAGCGCATGATTTAGTACATTCAGAGTGTCGAAGGGGCGGAGACACCAGGTAAAGCTCACGTGTCGGCCTACTAACGCCGCTTGCATAAGTTGACACGGAGGGAGCATTTGAAGCGCACCTTTTTTCCCCCAGAGTAGCCAATGAGAGAGCAGATACTGAGTCACATGCTAAATGTCGTTTTTGACCAACAGATACGGTAGCTACTAGCCAGCTAGTAGTGATATGCGGACCGGCCAAGTTATAAATATCATTGCGTGCGAGCGGGGATTCGCCGATCCTTGCTCTCTCAAGCACGCACACACACACACACACACACACACACACACACACACACACACAGCTCTGAAGCAGTGGTGCAGATCCTCTCATGTCCTGGCTATCAATAGACTAATCTGCAGGCATACCGAACTATAAATATAGTTGGTAAACGTTGATTTAGTAGCATATACGCATACGTGCTACTGCCTATAGGCTATGTATTAAGCTAGTGCAGCATATTGCGAACAGATAAACCAAACAATTAAATAAGCATATAGCAAGACTACTGCTCACTTACTTTGCTGTAGCCTGCCGGGCTCCAGAGATAGGCATAAGGACTTTGGGGGCTCTGCTATTGGCATGTCCCTTTGAAACGTGCATTATTAAGCAAATTAAATTAAATCGTGATATATATCGTGTATCGGTATTCAGCCGAAATATATCGGGATATTATTTTTGGTCCATATCGCCCTGACAGGGACAACATCACCCCCCTCCCGCTCTCAATGCCAAAAATGGAAATGTGGGAGGGGACAGGGGGGGGGGGGTCGTAGGGAAAGCAGCAGGACCCACTGTCCCCTTCTGTCCCTGTGGGAGGGAAGGGGGGGCTTGTTTGAAGAGAGGAAGATGTAATTCAGCAGAGGGGGGGCAAACTAGCCTGAGCCCCTCTCTCTCTCTCTCTCTCTCTCTCTGTCTGTTTGTCTCTCACACACACACACACACCTATTGTCCTGGCGTTGCCACGGCTGCAGACCATGGGCCGACGGTCCACAGGAAGGTAAACAAGCTCTTATCAGTGCTCTGCAGGGGCCTGCAGTGTCCCCTGGCCTCTCACCCCGCGCTACGCCAGGCATGCCCCCCCATACTTCCCCCATCCTCTCGTCTGCCCCGTCTGCCCTCAGGAGACCACAGTCTGCTCACAGGAGACCAGTCTGCTCACAGGAGACCAGTCTGACCACAGGAGACCACAGTCTGACCACAGGAGACCAGTCTGCCCACAGGAGACCACAGTCTGCTCACAGGAGACCAGTCTGACCACAGGAGACCACAGTCTGACCACAGGAGACCAGTCTGCCCACAGGAGACCACAGTCTGACCACAGGAGACCAGTCTGACCACAGCCTGACCACAGTCTGCCTACAGGACACTACAGAAGACCACAGTCTGCCCACAGGAGACCAGTCTGCCTTCAGGAGACAACAGTCTGCCCTCAGGAGACCACAGTCTGTTCACATGAGACTAATCTGCCCTCAGGAGACCACAGTCTGCTCACAGGAGACTAGTCTGCCCTCAGGAGACCACAGTCTGCCCTCAGGAGACCACAGTCTGCTCACAGGAGACTAGTCTGCCCTCAGGAAACCACAGTCTGCCCTCAGGAGACCACAGTCTGCTTACAGGAAACTAGTCTGCCCTCAGGAGACCACAGTCTGCCCTCAGGAGACCACAGTCTGCTCACAGGAGACTAGTCTGCCCTCAG
>JAODLL010027982.1:0-23878 GCA_026546735.1 Forbesichthys agassizii | reverse complement strand
ATATATACATACATATACATATATATATACATATATATATACATACATACATATACATACACATATACATATACATATACATACACATACATATACATACATATACATACACATACATATACATACACATACATACACACATACACATATATATATATATATATATATATATATAAATATATATATATACACACACACACACACACACACACACACACAGTGAGGGGGAATATATTTGATCCCCTGCTGATTTTGTACATTTGCCCAATGACAAAGCCATTATCAGTCTATCATTTTAATGGTAGGTTTATTTTAAGTGAGAAACATTACAAAAATGTTATAAATTGATTTGCATCTTAATGAGTGGCATAAAGTTTTCGATCCTTCTGCATAACATGACTTTATACTTAGTGGCAAAACCCTTGTTGGCAATCAGAGGTCAGACAGTTGTTGTAGTTGGCCACCAGGTCTGCACCCTAGGAGGGATGTAGTCTCACTCGTCTTTGCAGATCATCTCCAAGTCATTTAGGTTTCGAGGCTGACGTTTGGCAACTCGAACCTTCAGCTCCCTCCACAGATTTTCTATGGGATCAAGGTCTGGAGATTGGCTAGGCCGCTCCAGAACCTTAATGTTCTTCTTGAGCCACTCCTTTGTTGCCTTGGCAGTGTGTTTAGTGTCATTGTCATGCTGGAAGACCCATCCACGACCCATATTCAATGCCCTGGCTGAAAGCCCAAGGTACATGGCCCCAGCCATCAGCCCTTTGATGCGGAGAAGTTGTTCAGTCCCCTTAGCAGAAAAACACCCAAAAGCATAATGTTTCCACCCCCATGTTTGAATGGGGGGGTGGGGGTGATCTTGGGGTCATAGGCAGCATTCCTCCTCATCCAAACTCAGTGAGTTGAGTGAATGCCAAACAGCTCGATGTTGGTCCCATTTGACCACAACACTTTCACCCAGTTCTCCACTGAATTATTCAGATGTTCGTTGGCAAACTTCAGACGGGCCTGTACATGTGCTTTCTTGAGCAGGGCGACCTTGCGGGCGCTGCAGGATTTCAGTCTATCATGGCGTAGTGTGTTTTCTTGGTGACCATGGTCCCAGCTGCCTTGAGATCATTGACAGGATTCTCCCGTGTAGTTCTGGGGTGATTCCTCACCGTTCTCATGATCGTTGCAACTCCACGAGGTAAGATGGAGCCCCAGAACGAGGGAGTTTGACAGTTATTTTGTTTCCTCCATTTGCGAATAACTACACCAACTGTTGTCACCTTCTCACCAAGATGCTTGGCAATGGTCTTGTAGCACATTCCAGTCTTGTGTAGGTATACAGTCTTGTCCCTGACATCCTTGGACAGCTCTTTGGTCTTGGCCCTGGTGGAGAGTTTGGAATCGATTTATTGATTGCTTCTGTGGACAGGTGTCTTTTATACAGGTCATAAAGTGAGATTAGGAGCACTCCCTTTAAGAGTGTGGTCCTAATCTCAGCTCGTTACCTGAATAAGACACCTGGGAGCATAAATCTTTCTGATTGAGAGGAGTCAAGTCAAGTACATTTGATTTATTTAGCCCTTAATCACGTTGTTCAAAATTTAGCAGTAATACTATGTATAATAATTTACACATTGTCAAATACTTGTGTAGATGCAAATCAGTTTATGACATTTTTGACGTGCTTTTATTTAGTTGTTGTTCTGTCTCACTGTTCAAATAAATATACAAATAAAATTATAGACTGATAATTTCTTTGTAAGTGGGCAAACAAATATCAGCAGAGGATCAAAAACATTTTTCCCCCTACTGTATTCATTCTATATTAGTATTTTCTCTCCTCTAAAACATCACTTAGTGGACTTTGTTTTTTTTTATACAACCTTTTTTCCGCTCAGCTATTTAACATCTGTCCTTCTGTTCACAGCTGGCCAAACAGCCACCACCTCTTCCTCTACCGCCTCCTCGTCGTCCTTCTCCTTCTCATCCTCCTCCTCAGGCCCAATACCCGCCCCGGCACCTACTCCGGCTGCTCCGCCAAGCCAGCCCGAGGCCGCCCCCGCACAACACCAAGTCCCACCCCAACCCCAGGGAGCTCCAGACTTCTCCCAGCTCATGGGCTCTCTATTGGGAAGCATCGGGGATAGGGAGCTCAACGGCTTGGGGCCAGTGGGGGCCCCCTCCATCACCGTGACAACCTCCGGCATCCCAGCCTTCATCCAGGGAGTGTCTGACTTCATGCAGCAGGTCAGCTGTTGGCTGTTAGTGCTTGTCATGTGGCCAAAGTCCACATTGCATAAAACAACTTGAGTTTGCATACAGCTCATGCAAATCAAATGGTTTTAAGGCAGAGGTAGTTATATTAAGCGATTGTAAGCTAATGCATCTTTTGTCAAATTCACCAAATATCTCCTCACCGTTTGCTAGTTTAGCGTTCTGTGTATGCTGAAACAATAATCTGGTGTTTCTACACAGCCTTGGTTACGTAAATAGGAACACAAACAAAGCGGTGCATTGCAGACTGCACAAAACAATATTCTAGCCTTTGTAATGCAAGTTTGAATTTGAATTTTTAATGTAGAGTTTGACTATGCTTTATGTATAATTGTTTAAACTAAACATATTACACGTGGCACCTTTTTTAAAGCACTGTAACTAACATTAAGAGCAGTTCCTTTTACAGTTACTTGCTCCATTCCTCATTGAGCTAAATGCATGTAAAGTAACTGTCTAGTCTTCTCTCTACCAGGCCTCTCAGCCGGTCTTCCCCCCGCCCCCCCCTGCCAGCGGTACATCACCTGCTCCGCCGCCAGGCACCGCCCCTCCTACCGCTGCAGCTGAAGCAGAGACCCTCAACCCAGAGCTGTTCACGGGCATCGTCCGTGGGGTCCTGTCCACCATGATGGGCTCTCTGGGCCAAGCCCAGAATGACACGGAGAGCATTGCCCAGTTCATGCAGAGGCTCTCCCAAACAACCAACATCTTCATCAGTCCTGAGGACCCTACTGGTAAATGCCATTCACAAACAGCAGTTTCTCTAACAATTAGGGGTGTAAGAAAATGTCAGTACACCAGAGTATCAGAGTAATATTACGGTTCGCTATACTGTATCGATTTATTTTTAAAAGGTATACCCAAAATACATGAAGAAAGGAGAGTCTGCTTGTTACCAGATTTATCTTAAAGCTCATTTCTATCAGCAGTCCCTGAGCAAGTTTACATAAGTGTTCATTTTTTGCAGTGGTGCTACACCTTAACATTGCTATGACAGTTTTCCACAAATTAGAAGTTGCAATATATCTCCTTGCTTACAGTATGGCAATATATCGAACTGTGGCCCCTGTATCCTGATAACGTATTGTATCACCAGATTCTTGCCTATACACAGCCCTACTAACAATTCTGACTATTATTTTTAGCATGGCATATATATTGTGTGCTTGTCCCTGCTGCTGTTGGGTACTACCTCTTGTCCACGAACAATCAATGATCAGTGCTAAATATGAAACTACAACTAAAAAGGTAGTCCTCCTGTTGAACTGATAGATCAGATTTGTATTTGATGCTGTTCTGAGTGAAGCACATGAGTGAGGCCTGAGATCGCAAACTGCAGCGTCGCAGGTTATAATGTAAACGTCTGGTGATACCGCACAATTGAACTCACTTTCAAAGTGGCACAGCCACTAACCTTCATTCATGTGCCAATGTGCCAATAAGCAAAGATGTTTGAAAGTACGAGATGCTGTGTGTCTGTTTATTTATAAGGCCTTTTCATAGACGCGTCACAGTATGGTACACACAGCTGCCTGTAGCTAATAAGAGGAGCATCCAAATCAAACTTTAAGTGGCTGCCACTGCCAAATATCAACTAATATAATAATAGTATAATATAATATTAGTTTTTATTTTAAGGTTCAGTTTCTTTCTTTCGCTGTGGTTTGCTCCCTGTGCTACTAGTATCTAAATTGTTTCACTTCTGCACGCGTCTCCATGTAACCTGTGTAGCCCTATATCTGCATGTGCAGTGTGTGCATTTATGCATCAACATTGTGTGAGCGTCGCTCCATGCCAGTTGTTTACATAATCAGAATCACGTATTGGGTTTACGCGGCTCCTGTTCTTCACTTGGGTCAATGTCTCAACCCCCCTCCCCCCTACTGTGTGTGTATGAGCTGACCAACTGTCCCTGCTCCTCTTCCCAGGGTTCTTTGGGGAGCTGCTGACCTTGGTGTGCCAGACGTTCACCATGTCCGACCTGGTTCTGCTCCTGCACGGCCAGCACCAGCCGCTGGGCCGCATCCAGCCCCAGCTGGCACAGTTCTTCAACCGGAACTATCTCAACGGTCGGGAGCCCACGGACCAAAACATCTCTGTCAGTACCACTCATAACCTGTAGGGGAACATCTCTGTCAGTACCGGTCATAACCTGTAGGGGAACCACCTGTCAGTTCCACTCATAACCTGTAGAACATTGCTTCCCCGTTAGCAGATTGTGCTATCAATTACCCTGTTGATATTGATTTTTTTTATTTAGACCTTAAATCGGCAGTAATTTACTGCCAGGACCATAGTTGTTTAACAAATTAACTTATGTTACTACAACAAGGTGCTGTGTGAAATGGGCACCTTTTTAGATGATTTGTCAAGCAGACTAAATTAACCAGTGTCTCTGTGTGTCTCAGGGTGCTGCTGACGGCCTTGTTAACGAGCTGGAGGAGTACATCACTGAGAGCTTTGTAAGCTCACCCACTACTGCTTCTACACTTGGATTATAATACATAGATAACACACATCTTACATAATGACATATACAGATTCAATCGGATGAGTAATGACATCTACTTCTTCCCCTCATGTCCTTCAGAGAGAGTCGTCAGTTACTGTGATGGAGGGAGTTGACGTCACCCAAACGAACATGACCTTCTTCAGACAGCAACTGACGCGCATCGCCACACACATTCTGCGATGTACAGGTGAACATGAATTCACTGCTAATTATTATGCTGCGGAGGTGTTCCGTTTGTTTGGTCTGTAAACATTTTGGTCGCCATATTTTCTGTACATTTGGTATTGGTTGTATATTTGTACCGAGTTGTGGTTAGACATTTAAGGAAGGGCGGGGTCGTCTAGTGGTCTGGGGTTTTTACTGCCAGCGGAGGCCTGGAGTTGGCCTACCTGTGAAACCTGTACACTAAATTACCTAATCGTACTGAGTTTTGGTTTCTGTATCCACATGCGATAGTAATTTACATTACCAGGGTGAAAAGCCACATCGTTGCAGTCATGCATGAATGCAGAGAAAACAGTGGGTTGATGTTTATCTCACACAGATGAGACGTTCGGGCCCCGACTGCTGCAGATGTGCAACCAGGCGCTGTTCGAGTGTCTGGCCCTCAACCTTTACTGTCTGAGAGGAGACCAGTCTGCCCTGACTGCAGTCATCAACCACCGCATAGTCAGTACACACACCCCCATCCCAAATATACTGAATATATATATTTTCATGCATGTGCTCTTATCAGCTCATTAGTGCAGGGTGACGTTGTTCTTCTTAGGGTTTCCACACTAATTGAATGAGCACGTCTGCAAATGGATAAGAATACGTCACGATGCATATAAACCATGCGATGTATAGTCTTATCTGTTTACGACCCTCCCCTGTTGCTCCAGAGGAGGATGTCGAGCGACATGAGCCCCAGCCTGGTCAACTGGATGACCAGCATGATGACCATGAGGCTGCAGGTCATTCTGGAGCACATCCCTGTCGCGCAGGAGCAGATCCAGGCCTACATCGTCCACACGCAGCAGGTAACGCGCGGCGCGCGCAGCCAGCTCTTGTTTGCTTGGTCGCACCACGTGAGCGCCCGAGTATTACGGGAGGGAGTAGTGCTTGGTCACACCACGTGAGCGCTGAGTATTAGGGGAGGGAGTAGTGCTGTGCTTCTCTCTGAATAAAGGAAAGCCAGGACTTACCTCCCATAAGAGCGTCGGTGTGCCAGTTAAAGGATGCAGAATGAGCACGCTTTTATCCACGGCAGCGTGCAGCTGAGTCCGTGGATGTATTGAGGAGGTGGTAAGGGTTAGACTGGTGCTTGCGGGTAGGCCAGACTAAAGTCTGGGAGTTGAAACTCTAACCACGAACCTACGCTGAACGCACAGAGTAGGTGGGGTTTCAGGGACGCTGTTTAAAGGTCACACACTGGGTGTTAACAGGAATCCAGGGCTTTCTCACTCACGCGTCGGCTTGTCAGAATCCACCCCGCTCTGCCGGTGTTCCACTGCACGCACAACCCATGCGGCGTGTTCGCCGGCCCGACCTGCGATGGCCACCGCAGGCCAGGTTACACGGGCCAGCTGGCCTGAATTAGCTCATAAATAACGCATGTCGTCCCTCCACAGGCAGAGCAGCCTGCCGGGGGGAGCGCTGCACAAGAGCCTGAACAGGTAAGAGCACAGGTCCACCTGGAGAGACCACACAAAGCCTATGATGTCAGGCATGCAGATATTGACCTGGCTGTCTTCTCCCCCCTCCCCTTCCAAGATGGAGGACACGCACTCGCCCGCTCCGGCCACCACAGCCGAGGAAGCCATCTCGGCGTCGCAGGAAGCCCCGGAGCGGGACGAGTCGAGTGGAGCCGCGTCGCTGGGCGGCGCCATGGCAGCGACGGGAGCGGAGGGAGGGAGGGAGGAGTCTGTCGGAGACGCGGAGGCCTGGACAGCGGCCGTCCCCCCTGTATGAACCAACAAGCTAATGTCCCGGCTAGTGCTAGCGCCTTCTTGGTTGTCTCGGCCTGCGTTTTTTGGTTCTTTGTTGATGGTTCCTCTGCTTCACGTTGGCCCAGCTCATGTCTGCGTTCCAGGGCTGCTCAGTACAGTGTTCTACAGTTCTTCCAGCAAGCGGCTACAATGGGGCACTATTGAGTTACATGATGCATCACTTGAGATGCAAAAGAGGGTGTTCCTAATGTTGTGTGCCATTGTATTGTATGAAGTATCCTTTTAGATTACATTAGTTTTAATTGTCTTTTTGCCTTCAATAGTCATCGTATTGTATGAAGTATCCTATTAGTTTACATTAATTTTAATTGTCTTTTTGCCTTCAATAGTCATCGTATTGTATGAAGTATCCTATTAGTTTACATTAGTTTTAATTGTCTTTTTGCCTTCAATAGTCATCGTATTATTTAAAGTATCCTATCAGTTTACATTAGTTTTATTTACATCTTGCAAGTCTTCCCCAGAGGTTAGGACGATAAGTCCTGTTGTAATCCTGATCTTGCCTGTTTGTTTGTGTGGAAGGAATGGGTGCCCATTATCCGGTGCGACATGATGACCCAAAGGAAGATGAAGGCTCAACCTCCGATGTCTGACGCCTATTTGCACGGGATGCCTGCCAAGCGCAGAAAGGTAACAGAACGACCCACCTGAGCTAGTCTACTCACAATGAAAAGGCTCTGCTTAATAAGTTCTATTCACTGGTGTGTTCTTCGCTTTTGTACCCCTGTAGTATTGTACGTCTGTCCTGACTGTTGTTGCTTATGCTTCGTGCGGTGTATGAAGCTTTTGTGTAAAACCAATGGTTTGTGCATTGCAGCCTTATCTGATACACCAGCTAACGTGTGTGCATGTTTTCAGACGGGGCAGGGCAGTGGTTCTCTCCTGTCCCTCTCCGACGCAGTGAGTCAGGCAGCCAGGACTGCAGGAGTGAAGCCCGTCACCGAGCCAGAGCGGTTGCAGGAAGAGCTGGACACCCAGGAGCTCCAAGAGGCCTATTCAGAGCAGGTATAGCCAATGGAGGATTTATGGATTAAATGGACAGGCTGCCCTGGCTGGGACTATATTGTTGTTTACATGTGCGTAAAAGAGTGACTCCTGGTGTTTTCCCCCACCCAGGTGAAGGCAGACATCAAGAAGCGAGTGAGGGAGGACCCCGATTTCAGCTCTCAACAGTTCCCTAACACGCACAGAGCCTTTTCCTCAAACTCCTAACCTGACATTGCCTGGTCAAACTCAGTTCATATCTCTAGTGTGCGTTTTACTATGTTCAGTGAACTTGAAATGGCACTACAGGAGCGGTTAGTTTAAAACTGGGTTTTGGATTGCTACAAGACGTAGGGAAACCCAGATCAAACTGGGACTCTAGGATGTAGGAAAGGTGGGAGGAAACGATCAGATCCATGAGTTCACTAAACATAGCAGACCCGCTGCCTCCCCACCTCTAGCATTCAACACGCGGTTTTTAGTTTGTTTGGATCTAACACGCATTGTGGCTTCACCATCCAATACTGATTTTACTTACACGTTGAAAAGCTCCAGTAGCACCTCCCATCGTATGGCTGCTGTCCTTGTGGATATTTATTGCTTTCGGTGTCATTGTGCTGGCCTCTTACTAATTTAATTTTTATAAGTCACATTTCTTTGTGGATGCACCTGTACACTGTCCATATACAGTACGATCATGTTCTTGCTTTTCCTTTGTTGCCATGGTAATATTAAGCCAGATGAATCCTCATTTAGAGTGCATTTTGCCTTCCTCTCTTGATACCTTGAGGTTTAGGAGTACTTTCATGCAATGGAAATGCTGCTGGTACATGAATGTAAAGTACGCGTAATAAAAAAACCTTGATTCATAACATATTGTGCCTTATGTTGCTCTTTATATGAAATGCATATGCAGATTTTCAATCTTACAAAAACAAGTGTATTGTAATATACTGACATCTGTTGGGTGGTAGCGGCAAAAAAAACAAAACTTGGTAATGGCTAAGATTTAAAGTGTCTACACTATTGTAAACATTTATATAGCAGTCAACTAGTTATGGTGTGTGTATATATAGTGATGTAATCGCTTCTTGAGCAGAAAATGACAGATTCAAAATGGTGACAATCTCCGGCAGCTGATCCTCAGGCAGAGCTAGATAAGACAACATTAGCAATTCTGCTAAAAGTTTTACAAAATGTAATGATATTCGACACCAAAAAACCTTCACTACAATTTATTTTACATCTTGCAACAATTTACATTCATCTGTTAAGAGTACAGGTATTTTGTATAAAGAAAATATATACATCTAAATTGTAATAAGTGCTAAATCTGAAACTGCAGGATGCCTATTACAAGTTACCTGTCGTATATGAAAACCAAGATTAAGCCTCATGTTTCATCAACCACCTTCTAAGCTCATTACATCAGCTTGTTAAACAGGTTAGACAGCATACATAATGTATTTGCTACTCTAAAGTCTAATGTGAAGTTCCTAGTTGACATCCTGTCAAGAGGAACAGCTGTTAAATTCATTCATTACTGTTTTAAGAGTACAAAACAGTTGTACTTATAATAAATAAAGTTGTTTGTGTGCTGCGATTGACTGATTCTGCAGGAGTAATGGAGAATAGTCCAGGGAGTCCAGGGAAGCAGAAGGTGACTTGGATATCTGATGCTCTTTCAAACAAAGACTACTGTGTGGTCAGCAAGCAGAGGGACACTGCATACTGTAACTATCAGGCCTCTCTACTCTATTTGCCTAAGGTGTGACTCGCTAGTAGGCCTATAGCCATAATCACCATTAGAAATTCAAGTGACAGTTCATAGACACATTACAGCTAACTGCCAAGCCAAAATTCTTCAATGAGCTACATTCAATTTAGATAAGTTATTTAGCAGTGCAATGTTAGGTTTATTTAAATCAGTTGTTAGAGAAAGGCTCCAGGGTTTGAAACTGGGTCCTTCATATTTCTGTATCTCTGAGTTAGCCAGGCACCTAGGATCTGAAACAAGTAAGCTCCATTCAGTACATCTCATATCATGTTTAAACCCCTAACTAAATAAATTGTAACGTATTATCTGTACGTCAGTTTACTGACCTCTGTAAAGCTGAAGAACAGACCGATCCCACCCACAAACCGTAGGACCTCCCCAGCGTAGTTCTGGATAATTGTTGAGCAGGTGATACAGCTAGGTTGATTATTCTGGAGAAAACAGTTCTAGAGGAGAATATTAACACAGGCAAAATGTCAAACCGTGTCAGGTCAGGCTTCTGCTGCAGAGAACATGGTAAGAGAAAATTTAAAAAAGAATGGGCCATTACAGCAGCGCACGTGCCGTTGTAATCCACGTAGGAGAAACCACAACAGTCCATTGTCTTCTCAATATCCCTTTGAGTGGCCTCTGATTTGTTCCACCCAACCTCCAGAAGTTTTTGCTACGGACACCCGAAGACAGGAAGAAAAAAAAGGATAAATTAATAAATAACTTAATGGAGGATGAATGTCCTCATATGCAGTAGGGGAAAACAACTGGATATTTAAAGTGTAACTGCACCATAAAATGTGTTTTTTAGCTGTAAATTAAGTAATAGGATTGATCTACAATGAGACATGCTGGTGTTAATATTGACAAAATTGCAGTTTTTATAAAAATTTGCCTTTTATGTGCTGAAAACAGAACTACACGTCATATCTGTTAGACATAACCCCTGTCTGGTTTTTCATCGGTACACTTAGTACGCTCATATGTCATCAAATTCAAATGTTAATGTGAACGGGGGTCCCCCTCTCTCAGCCCCTCCCCTCCCCCAGTCCCGTGATGGTTTTTAAAGTTGTAGTGGGTGAAGTCAGGCTCAGTGCTAGGGTGCAGTTACACTTTAATGAGTGACTTGGTGCGACAGACAGAAACAGAATGACATGACATTATTAAGTTTCCCTATTTTATGTGACTCAGAGAGCTAGTTATTACATTACTGAAAAGATAAACTATAAACTCCTTAATAGATCATTCATAATATAAAATATTGTGCCGGAAAACATACCTGCTGTTCTTGATTCAGAGTTAGGCATGCACAAGACACGGAGAACTGCACAACGAACACCAGGAACAGGATTATCATGTACTGGACATGGCTAAGGACGTTAAACGCACAACAGTAACCTTGAAAATAACAATAAAACCTATCAATGTCTCCTGCTGGGCTACAAGTGGTCCAGATATTGTCCAGCTCCAGTGAGTTTACTTCACACCAATGATGGAAAATTAATTAATCAATTTAATATCAATCAAATTATACATTGTACCACAGAATCATGAATTCTGATGTGTGAGCTTTCATGTTTGTCCTACATCAGTGAGGTCTAATTGTATGTATGTATGTATATTATATATAAGTAGACAGATGTAGGTTTGTAACCTGATACACCATGTTTTGTTTACACAGATCCATGTTGGAAGCCATTGAATCTGTTTAGAAAAGGGCAGGCTCTTATATTAACTTGGCAGGTGATTGGATAAACCTCATGGTAATACCTAAAATACGGCCCTGTAGCTGCGAGTATGACTCTGATTGGTCAGAAACACCTGTCCAGATACTTGCTTAAGTCAAACTGGAGCTTTAAGATGAGGATGGTTTAAGTATCACGAAGCGAGCAGGTTTGTGGCAATTGAAATGTGCATGTAAGATGGTCAATCTTTACCATTGTAAGGGCTATTTTACTGTGCCATAGCAGTGTAAACAAAGTTGCTGCAACAACTGTTTTTTAACCTAAGAACATTTCATTCAAATGTTGAAATGACATCCTGATGATGTAAAAATAAGTGTAAAAACAACAATACTGTCTACTCCTAAGCATGTAGCTTGTAGCCTATTTCATGATTTAGTGAGTAAGCAGGGGCTTAGGTCACAAAGCTGGTTAACAGTATGACTACAAAGACCCAGCCCTGGCTCTGCCCTTTCATGGCGGGGGTGACTTTATATTATGCGTGCGAACAATCGCTAAAGCAAACACTAATATCCTATGCTGCTACAGGAGTTAGGCACGCACGCACGCACACACACACGCACACTCCCAAGGATACGAAGAAGAGCAAGACCTGGTGGTGCCTCAATGCCCCACAGAGTCCCACGAAGGCAACGATGAAGAGGAAGGCGCCCACACCTATGACGCCTGCCACCACTCGGATACTGGAGACCATGCCAAACCACTTCCCCCACGCCCCCACTCCTATCAGCAGCAGGCTCACCATCTGAGGAGAAGAAGAAAAAAGATAGATAGAAAGTATGTCGATTTATGTGTTAAACATGGCGATGGCTACCCCATCCTCTCGTTGTGTGGTAAGACAACAAGCACTAAACTAAACAAGCATTCAGATTTAGTTTAGAGTTAGGGCTGGACAATTTGATGAAGGCCTACGGATACAACATTGTAGCAGAAAATAAATTGTGTTAGCCTACGAATTAAAAATGAAAACATTTAAACTGATAACACGTGACCTATGTAACTAGGCATATATTATTAGTTTGCCTATTTGAGCGAAATCATCATTCATTCTGATGATCGCCCGATCTGGAAACTAAATTGTTTACACCCCATCGAACATCTGCTACCGGTAAGGTACGTGGACTGCGGTATACAACTTACAACATAAAGCACATTGAGGACGCAGAGGGAGTTCCTGGTGCAGTAAAATCCGCCACAAACCATTGCGGCTATCTGTTTTCCCACAACGGTCCAACTTCCGCACTATTCTACTCGTTGTGTTTTTCTACAATTACAGTAAACTTTTGTCGAGACGATCCACACACCTCGCTGCCGTGCCGATCTAGGTAGTATGCTACTCAACAACGGCAGGTATAACCTATGGGGCGTTCCTCGCAAAGAATTTGTACGCTGATTGGTCAGATCGCAATAATTTGACCTCTCAAATTGAGATTCTTACTTTGCCAGATAAATATCAAAAACGTTCTAACCACAGCATCAATGCTATCAGGATACCGCACACCACACTTATACAATTAGTCTAACAATCTCCATATGGGCCACTGCACTGACTCCATGAATTCGCAGCATCATATGGCCTTATGATGCTCATGAAACTGTATGTAGGTTCAACGGTCATACTGATTCAAATAATATCCCTAATTTGAAAAAAAAAATGTCATCCTCAAATTATTCTGTAACAAAATATCAACATATTTTAGCAATATTAATCGAGCAGTGGGCCTAATCCAGTGGGCCTATATTCTAGAATAGGCTATTTAATTAAATGCTGTAGTCATGATGTATTTCATTGTTGGGCAACGCCAAAGGGACGGGCTCAAATGTAAAAAGTGGATGCATATCATGATTGTAATATTATGATTATATGAGCATGTATGTATGTGTGTGTATGTATGTGTATATATATATAATTTTTATGTGCTTTGCTTAAATTTCAGTGGAAAGGGAATCCAAGATCATTAAAGTATTATTAAATCAAAACCAAATGCATCCCCGGCCTGTTACGCACTCATGACTCATGACTCATGACCAAATGCACATGAAGTGACTCCATTGGCACTGTATCACATTTCTGGCAATGAATGCCATTACATGCTGTAAACAGCAAGGTACACAAGTTACCCTTCATGCTACTTAATAGCACAGCCTACTTATAATTGTAATAAATCACTTGGGATAAAAGCTTAAGTACAGTACATGTGTAGGCTGTTTCCGACAACACGTGCTTTAAAGACAATTAAGGCATTCAATTCAGTATTGTGTGAACATCATCCCTTGGACTGTTGTTTGCTTCCATTAGTAAATGCAATCATCTTCATCACAAAGAGAACCCAAAACAAAATTTATTTATTTGTGTAATATATACCAAACAGGTAAATGTCACAGCCAGCTGAATAGCAATAGTTTGTGAATAGCAAACATGGAAACATTTAGAGTTAAAATCTAATTATTATGCATGAATAGGCTAGTTACAATTCTGCATTAAGTGGGTATAAGGTAAAGTATATCAAGTTTAGTGTTCAAGACCATATATGACTAATGATGTCAATGAACAGTGAGTTAGTGTTCAGTTACAGAACTTCTCAAAATGCCAGTCACCCTTTGTCATTAAAATCATTTGATGTGGTTAAACTATATATAGAATATTTCACATATGCTCTATTACATAAGTGTGGCAGTTTTTGTGCATTTTACTTTGTATCGTATGTGAAGTATGTTTTTATTATTGTATTCAATATTGTACTCATTTGACTACTAGTCTTCTTAAAAACATATTGCCATCCCACTATACTGTTAAATCAATTGCCGGTAACAGGAGTCATATGCAGTACAGTAAATCATCCGCTAAACAGCAGATCAATAGTGTTTTGGGATCATGAGGTATAATGTAAAATCTTAGTCGTGCTTTCAAGGCTGCTCCTAAGAATTCCAATAGAGGGGTCTCTGAGACTCAGACTAAATGCAAAAGGAAAGTGGGCATAATTTAACTATGCGCATGACAGTTGTGATTTATCCTGTATAAAATCAACACAGTGCTTTACAATATACTGTATTTTCACAAATTGCATCACAGAAAATGGGAGACAAAGGACACATTGAAGTCCTTTAACTTTTGTCTGACAAATGTAGCTGTTAAAAATACATGCAGAGCAGTTATCAAATTCAACTTTTTGACAGATCAGATACTGTATGTGTGACGGTGGGAGATTTCATGGCCCAATGTAAAAAAATCCACAAATAAATATGCCTAGAAGAGCAAACCATGGTCCACTGGTCATTTTATTTCATTGTGTGCGCAAGAATGATAACTATAGTCACTAGTCTGAACCATCATCTCAGTCACCATAAATACTATATCTCATTACTTTAGTACAAAGCAGCCAAGTCTTTAAAAAAGGGAATCAAGGGGAATAGGACAAATGTTTTTTTTATCTTTCTCTAGATACTGCAGTCTGTGACACAGGTTCACCGTAAGTTGTTCATTTACTTCTTTTAATGTTCAGTACGTTTGGTCTACTTCCTGGATTTATTATTTGTCTGCTTCTTTGGAGGAACTTCCTTGTTTATACTGCTCTCTGTGGTGTTTTTGTCCAGTTTATGCCTTTTTATTTTTTTATTTGCTGTACATAGGTCGTCCACAACGCCCCGTGTCTCTGCCATCACAAAAGCCATCCTAGCCTCCTCCTTCATCTGAAGACAATCCCGTACAGTTTCTGATTCCATTTGAACACATTCGACTCCTGCAGGCTCTGAGGGTTTCTTATTCTTCTTCTTGGTTCTGGTATCGGCTGAGATAGCTTCCCCACTTCCTTCTGCCCCGTCACCCATTTCTTCATTTACTTCTCTGTTCTTAGTTTTTGGACGTTTCCTTTTTGTTACTTGAGTGTGGTTCTCATCACCATTTGAGTGTGGATGCACCATTTTCAGTTCTTGCTCATGCACACAGCCAACACCACTCTTCCTTTTATCTTTCTGTTTTTTGAGACTTGCGTTGACTTTAGTGTGTTCAGAGAACTCAAAACCATTTAACTCTGTAGGACTTTCATTCACATCTTGAGAGGGTTTCTTCATCTTCTTCTTCTTCTTTTCCTTGTCTCTGCCGAGAGCCCGGGCTGTCTCGCCTGACTTTGCGAGGGTCTGGGTAAAGGGTGTGCTGCGATCAGGAGGGGCCGATGGGCTATTCTTGCCATACTTCGCCATGAACTCTGCTTCCTGCTGCTCTAGTCGGGCTAACTTAGCACTCATGGTCAAGCCATGCCTGGCTCCTCTGGCAAAATACAAACAAAACAGGTTTTTAATAATAAAGTAACAAATAAAATACAAATACCCAAACCTTTGTGTGAATGCTTACTTGTGAGCTGTGCGTCCTCCACAAACCCTCACCATGTCGTCATCAGTAAGCCTGTCACACATAAGAAACATTTCAAAGACATTTACAGACAAAAGAAGCCAAATAAAATAAATGTATGCAGCAAGTTTTCAAAGTGTGTATTAGAACTCTAATACACACTATATTAGTCTCTTTCCTAATAAGTAATAAACACAAACTCAAAACAAGCATGAACATGTATTTTGTCGCAAACAGCGACTAGCCAAACATGTCAACAGAAATTAAATAACTTAAAAATGTCCATAGAAGAGACGATATGAATTAGTTTGACTGTTGAGTCAATGTCTTAACTAAATTAGATAACCGGCAGAAAATGTGTGCAGATAAAACACCAATTTGCAATCAGAATCTCTCAAATGATAAGTACATATGACTGGTAAAAACTACATTGTTTTGACAGTCCACACTAATGCAGTGGTCCACTGGGATCTGTCCCTCTGGTCACTCTGGACTAATGTAGAAATATGGCATTGGCAGCACAACATGAACAAGCCAAGAGGACTTGCTTCCCATGTAGATATAAAAAGCTCAATCTAAGTGTATGAAACAACTGCAAAACTATACATGGAAAACATTAGATGAGATTCAGGAGTGTGAATGAGAATTAGTATAAGTTATTGGATACAAAATGATGGCAATAGTTACACTTACAAACAATACTTGAAATAGTGGTTAGATTTGGCACTTAACATTCTGGTTTGGTAAACCCAGGCGACATTAATGCTACATGCAACTATGCTAGCCCGGTGTGAACACCCACATCAGCATACATAGAAGTGGCTTTACTTGGCGTACTTATTGTTGCCCCAGAAAATGTCACTGCTACCATTAAGAAATCTATTGGACCACTATCCTCTGCTTCTTTCCAAGTTGCAAAATGTAGGTGTAATATTTAAACAGTCCTTGCCATTCAACCCCACTTTATAGCAGTAAACCAAGAGCTGTTGTTTCTAATACTGAACTTGAGATGTTTACACATGCTTTTATTTACACTCTGATTAACTACAGCAATGCCCTCTTCTCATCGCTTAGCAAGTCTGCCCTGAACGATTGCAGGCAATCTCTTTACTGGCTCCCTGTTGCCTACAGGACCCAGTTAATAATTCTCACCATTACTTATAGAGCAATGCATGGCCAGGCACCGGTATGCATAGCTGATGTGCTTTGCTCCCTCCCACCTGCTTGTGATCAAATAACTCAAATGTACTTGTGAATTTACCCGTGGGGATAGAGCTTGTGGGGTAGTATCACCCAAAATGTGGACTGCCCTCCCCACATCCTTATGGTTTGCTGATTCTGTCTACTCTTTATGAGAAAAAAAAGCAGCTAAGACATACCTATTCAAACAGGTGTATGGGGACCTTGATTCTTCTCAATCTACTGACTTGATGTTTGCTGCATTTATTTCCATTTTACTATTGATTATTCTATTGTTAATTGCACTGGATTTGTAGGTTTGGATTGTGAATGCATTATTGATACTGTGAAGTACTTTGTGATGTCTGTCTGAGAAAGGTGCTATAAAAATAAACTTTGCTTACTTAAGCCTTTGGAGGAGAACTGAATTAGTGTCTCCATTAACTTACTTTGTAGTACTGGAGAGGTCTAACCGGTCGTCCTCCTCTGTGCTACTGCTGTCCTCAGAGTCAGAAGACATTTGCTCTTGCTGCTCCTGGCCTGAGAGCAGTGTGGCAGACTAGCAGACACATGACAGCTAGTTAAAGGTCAAGTCAGCTATTGCAAGCTAATACACGTTTTGTCAAATCCACCAAATATCTCCTCGCATTTCGCTATCTTACAGTTCTTTGAGCGTGTTGAAAAAATAATCTAATACTTCTACACAGCCCTGGCGCCGTAAATAGAAATATAAACAAAGTGGCGAAAACCACTCATATCAACAAAGCGTCGCTATGTTTTCCTTCAGAATGTGTTTAAATGTGCGGACTGGCACCGCAGGCACGCAGAGGAATATATAAAATCCCTAACCTTGCCTTATAACAGGGAATTCTGTAATCACAACAAACTGAAATTGACTTTCATGCACGGCTAAATCATATCATATCGTAAAACACGGTTACATTTGATTTATGGGTTTTATTTCAGGTGTTTAAGGTCAGAACTGTAGACACACATGAGCCATAAACAGATTATACCTTGATGAAGCATCCATACAACTTGTCTTTAGCCAGCGTAGCTTTCCGTGGTTTCTTATTGGAGATCATGACATGTTCCTCCTCCTCAACGGTCTTAGTCACTTTAACACCATTCTGGACCACATAGGTAAAGACAGATCATGATTCAAATATGCATGTGCATTCTCTGAAGAACCATTGGCTCAAAATGCACTGCATGAGTGAGTGTATATACAGTATACTGTATGCACATGGTACACTGGTTTGCACTTACCTCATCCGATTCAACTTGTAGACTGGCTGAAGCCTTGTTGAACACATGATCCCACCATTGGAAGGTGAACTGCTCTCCTTTCTTATGTCCAACCTGGAATAGGAAATATTACTTATTATGTAGCTGTGGTGAATATGGAGTGCCATTCATTTCTGGATGTACCTTTACAAATGTATTATGATAATAAAGTTCAAAAGGTACACTCTCCTCATGTCTGTGCCCAGAATTGCCCTAGTGGTCGAAATCAGCATTGCAAAAGAGTTATATAAACAGCGTGCTAGGGCAGTAAAGTGGCTTTTGGAAGTACAGTATTGTGTACTATACCTCTGAGTGTACATTTACCCAAAAAATCAAGTAGTGATTTGCTTGCCACAAGACAAGGAATTGCAAAGATACCTACCCCTTCTTTGCCACATTTGACTGTGACTTTGACAGGCTCAGATATTCCATTCTCATCTCTTCCAAGGCCCTTTCCTGTTGACACATTGGTTCATTATGATGAAGCAGCATTTACAGGGTATATTCAGTTCACTTGATGGCAGCAAACGTAACAGAACTAAACGTAGAATGAATTAAATATTTTAGTACTGGCATAACAGACAGAACATAAACAATAACAATGTTGTTAACTGATCTAATTCTAAATCAGACAGAATTAACAGTCTAACAAAACAATCTTACCTTGTTCCCAACCATAACGCAGGAGCTGTTGTTCAGCGAATTTGATGCCATTGCTTTTCTCGTGTACAATTTCTGCCATCTATACAAAAGAAAGTTGACAGTACAAACATGCAATCCTACTAATTTATATTAATCCTTACTAACTATAGTGCCATGTGTAAAAGTAGGCATTTTAAATATTTAACAGATTTATTTATTTAGAGCACAGATTACATATATGTATATTTTTTTACATTTACATTTTTGGAATAAAATACGTTTTGGATCAAATTATTTGGAGGACCCCCTGTTGAAGACCTCTGGTCTAAACCGAACCAGCTTTAATAACCTAAATCAAGTAGGCCTGCCTTCAACAACGACAATCAAATAGGCATGGCTAAGCAAAAATACTACCAATAATGTACTGTACTGTACTGTACTGTAGTTAGATCATTTATAAACAGATATCATAAGAAACAATTTAATCTAAAGACCAAACATGCTGATTGTAGCATATACATGTCGATTTACCTCTAAGGCAGTTGATTCGTTTCGCTAAAATAACATCTGAGTAAAGTAGACCCAAATTATATGAAATACATATGATAGTGGTTGAACACGCGGTTCTCAGGAAGATGACATGACATCGGAAGTGACGTAATTCGTCGTTTCTTCTTCGTTGTGTCAATTTGTGGCATTATACGAGCTCATCTAGAGGTTTGGTGCTCTCCTCCAAGCACGGTAAAACTGGAGATGTATCCATAGATAGACTTGGCTATATTATAATATTGTGTTGCGTGGACAGAAGTGTAATCAGTGTTAACATATATAACATATATATAACATGCATTTAGCCCGTAGCCTTCTTGTTGTTAGAAAATCGTAGCCTAAATGTCTAAGATTGCATCAACATTACAAACTGGAGGATAATTCAACATTGGTACCAGTCTACGGTAGCCACAGTTTTTATAGGCCTAGCGGTATTCGTTTTCCATAAATGGAGGTTACGAATAATGACCTAAAACCAGTGAAATTTCTATTAAGTACACGTGGTATCAATTAATGTAGATATAACAGCCTACCATATGCAAAACACAGCCATCTAGTGGCCAAACTTTTTTTAAACCCATGCAGACGACATAGTATTCCATTCCACAAACACAGTAATATTTGCTCTTTTCGAAAACCGACATTGATTTCATTGTTTTATTTGTATTTTATGTTGATTTTATTGTTTTATTTGGGTCTTATTTGTGCCGTACATTTGATGTTTTATATTAATTTTACTGTACAGCACTTTGTGACTATGTTTGTATTTGTAAGTGCTATATAAATAAATTTTGCTTGCTTGCTTGCTTTTAAAACCCCCTTTAATAAAAAATGTGTGTGTATGTACTATAGTGTATACAGCATGTATTTAAATATATACAATATATATACTATGTGTGTATATATATATATACAATAATAATAGAACAAATAAAATAAAAACAACCTGCTGTCCCGGGTCTGAGTTGGAGTTGGAGGAGTATAGAACTAGCTTTAACACACGAACTACCAAGGCAGTCACTCTGACTGTTTTAAACATTTGCAATGTAATAACTTTGTGGAATTAAAACCCATGTAACTATGTATAGGAGCCTGACTTTTCCTAAATGTGTCTATATTTGATTCTATCATTGTTATTTTATTAAAATTACAAAACACAAAAGAGTTTTGAGTATTTTTACCTTGAATGGCCATAACAGTCATATTGACCTTATGCATTACAGTTTATCATTTGCTCCTTGCCTAGCAACAATTTGTTGTTGTTTAGTCTATTTAGTCTAGTCTGTTTAGTCTTTTGCAAAGCTGAAACCTAGCTTTAGCTTTGAGCTACAACCACATTTGAATTGAAAATTGAATAGAGAACAGAATACTGTCAGCAAGAAGAATGCCACAGAGGCTTTAGCCGTGCTTCAGAGCCTTGATGAGGCTGAGTCTGATGGAGGAGCAGGTTCCGATAGTGATGTCTCCTAGTCATTAGAATTAACATTAGAATTAAAATGTTCTGATGTTTATTATTACCTATCCTAACATTACATATCTTTTTATTCTTAGATTATATATATCTTATTGAAATTATACACAAATAATGTATGAGCAGTCAGAATGACTGCTATGGCCATTATAGTAGTTATATAATTCCGGTAGTTCTAGAGTTAAGTGACTGGCAAGGGGTATAATCGTCAGATGTCCTCTTGATGCTGGACGGAGCAGTTGTGGTTTTACACAACACAATTTTAGTCCATCGCTCCACCTAACCCTATATTATTTTTTTCTGATCATCTTGACAGACTTCGTCATAATATTTTCAGTAATTATCAAAATAATGGTTAAGTAAATTATATAACAATATACAGTATATTAAGGTAAATTTAAATTAAAATACCCACTTACTCCCCTTAAAAAGAAGGAATATTATCACACACACACACTTTTGCAAGGACGCACACCTTTTCTGCAGTTTGTTTATATAGCCCAATCGTCCCCTTTTGTATAAAAAGTTATACACTTTTCTTCTTTCCATATCCCTGCCCACTTCGACTCCAAAGCCCGAGACCTCCCCCTAATCGAGTTCCCTGTCATCGTTTTTCCAGTGTTTCTTTGGTTTCACTGCTGAACCCTCCCCCGTTTGATGAGACGCAAATTTGGAGTTCGCTGTCTTCGCTCATTGTTAAGAGCGCTTGATTGTTGAATTTAAAAGTGAACGCTAAAAACTCACGATTTCAATAAGAAAACTGTAAGCAAAATAAGGGGATTTCTTCATTCAGGGTGAGTTCATCATTGTTACCTAAATGATACCATGATTGCAAAGGATACTGTGATTTTATAGTTTGAAGCGCTGTTCTCAGTACGATGCTATATGGGTTTACGCACAGCATAATACAGTCTATAATCCTGAGCAAAGGTGACTTTACACTGTGGTTTTGTGATGTCCACATATGCAGTGGTTTTGTGATGTGGGGTGACATACGTTACCTTTTGTTCAACGGAAATGTAATGTGTTTTCCTTTTTTGATATAAAGTCTGGCTTCTCTGTCTGAAGTAGCTTTCTTTATGTGGGACCCCAAAACCCACACAAATAGCTGTCCACCTTTTGCACGTTACCTGTCAGTAACTGAATATACAACATTTATGCCTTCTCTTGGCGGTCTTTGCGACCTTATCCACTTACTCTATCTTAGACATTTTTGGCACCCTCATGTAAACAGATTAGGCACTATCTATGAATGTGAGTGACTGACTAATACTAGAATCCTCTGGCATGATACCATAGTAGACTCATTACAGAGGAAGTCAAGGGAGTTGGTATGTTGTTTCCTCCTCTCTCCGCTGTGTTTGTGTTTCATTAGAAACTCTGGAGTAAATCCAAGGTTTTAATCAATTCTTGCCATAGAGGATTTCTGACTAATAGCAGTGAAACATGGCATATGTGACAATGACTCATCCTTGTCCAGTCTGTAAACTTATTTAAATGAGACAAAGAGATATGCTCCACAGTTCAATTTATCTAATTTCATCATTAGTTTGTGCATTGCAGAATGCACAAACAATTTATTAGTGTTTATTTACTATTTTGCACTATTAATCTTTAACTGTTTATGGTAGTAATTCTTAGCTGTCAATTAAATGCTATGAGTTGTGTTTAGCCAATGGGTTCAGGGGAACCTGGCACAATTGAGCACATAAAAGAAACAGTGCGATTGATTCCCACAGTAAATCACTGACACCTAGTCTGGACATTGCCTTATCTCCCATCAGCTCTGCCAATCAAAGACCTCCAGGAAACTCCTGTCAGTTGAGGAGTTCCATCACTTGCTTTCTCAAAACACTAAACAGCTTATGTCATTTTAAATTCAGCAGTGAGATGTGTGTGTTTGTACAAAACAACAGTTGTGTTCCTTACATTTAACAGTTATGCATATTAAAATATATTCTATCTTCAACAATTGCTGATTATCAGCATTCTGTTTATTACAAATTCGACTCATAAGTGATAAATAAGTGATAAATTACACTTTAAAAGTAAGATCTGCAACAAATGAAAAATACAGAGCTATCAATGCTCAATCAAATAACTTTTAGCTTACTGTATTCCTGACAGCTATAGATTCAAAGCAGTTATCTTCATTTAGACAATTTACAATTTGTAGGAGAGCACTTTCTGGAAAGCAATTGCATATTACTGGCCAGAGACAAAATATCAGAAAGCTAGAAGTAAAATAAGCATTCCTGCATGAGGTAAGTGTAGTTTAAAGGTGGGTAATGCTAATGTGGTTAGCAGTGGCAGAACATTTCTGTTGGCTATGGCTTGTTGTACAAACATATGTTCTCTTATAAAAGGTCCAACATTTTGTGACAACACCCGAAGGTTGCATGCCATATTGTGTTATTAAAAGTGAGATCACTCCTTGAGGCCCTTGTTTGTACTATTCACCGAAGCATGGCTTAAAATACCTTTGGAAGACTTCAGTCTAGCCGTGTGTCAGATTGTGTAATTTACTTGGACCTGTGGACATATATGGACCTCCAACTTGTCTTAAGACTGTTTCTTATGTTAACACGTGATCAAAAGTACTACAGAACACAAGCAGCCTTACGGTGATGCAGAATGTGAACTCTAACCACAGGCTTATATAAGTATCGGATCCCCATGTGCTCTGCAGCCCTGCAAATTAATCTGTAGCCATTCAACTATTTGAAACCCTACAACTTATGATTTTTGGTCGTTTTCTCAACTCTGGCCAGGCCAGGTCCAATAAGCTCTGGCTCAAATAACCAATCATAATAAAAAGCTTCAAAGAGGCTGGAGAGGGTTTTGAGTTGGAACAGTAGGAGGAGCCTTGAGCGGGTTTGATGGGGTGACCACAGACCACTTGTACTGTACTGTGGTGAGGGTCTTGTTGGTTGGTGTATGGTGTTTGGGAGGAGCTCCAGTGGAGACATTGTTCATTTAGATTTCGGGGGCCTGTCCCAGTGTCTCGCTGTGGTGTCTATCCAGGATGCCTGGAACCAAGTGAAACTTGAGATGTGAAATTAGACGTGGTATAGCACCAGAATCATGGAACACTGCTTTAACGGCTTGGTGATTATAAAGGTTGCCTGTAGCTTATTTAT
>JAODLL010027974.1:0-23882 GCA_026546735.1 Forbesichthys agassizii | reverse complement strand
CTCTCTCTCTCTCTCTCTCTCTCTCTCTCTCTCTCTCTCTCTCTCTCTCTCTCTCTCTCTCTCTCTCTCTCTCCTCATCCATCTCACAGGGGCTGCATAATGGAATGAGTCTCCTGGCAGAGACTTGTGACCCAGGCATAACCAGGGAAGGGAGGCATAGCAAATTACCCAAAACTCGGACTCACGGCTGCCTGCCTAGCAGACGTTTCCATGGGCTGCTACGAGTGGAGGCTGAATAGAGACTTAGATGCATGAGCCGGCCAGCTCGCGGTGTGCCAGCAACGTGTGAGGCTACTGTGTGTTTGATGTGCCTCCGGAACAGAGCGTGGCTGATAGGTTGCTCCTAAACACATGCATCTACAGGATACACATCCGATTGACACAGAAATACATGCACGCACGCACACACGCACGTGCACACACACACACGCAAATGTATACATAAGTATCCCACTACTCACACAATCACACAGAAACATATACTGTGCACCTATCCACAAAACACTAAAGACCATGTAAACAAACAGAACGAACTCAAACAGTGCGCACAACAGTACCTATTCTGCAGCCATGGCAACCAGCTCCATAGCAATAGATCGCACAGCCAAGTGGGTCAGAGTCTGTGAATGTGATAACCTTGTGCAGATCACCTTCAAGCCTAAAATATTTCCTACACACACACCCGCGCGCACACACCTTAATACCACAACCAATAATAACCACATCTACGAGGCAGTAACTACAGTATGATATCTGCAGACGCCTACAGAATTCCCAGAGAGCATGGCTCGTATCTCACCATTCAATAATGATCAAACCTGGAACAGATGTCTGATGTCATTCAAAGCCCTTCCAGTTGAATGACGTGGCGCGTCCCAGAGGAATTAGGCCTGTAGTTAAATGGTGGCTAACTGTTGCTCTTTCACTCATGAAATCAGTTATCTATGGTCTTTGTGTTGGTTAGGAATGTACGCTGATTACTACAACAACACTGCGTATACAGACACAGGCATTCTGCTTGCTCATGCCCAAACTGCTAAAACAGCCTGGATTTAAAGGGGCTGTGGGCCCTATTGGGTAAAGAAGGTTCCTGCAACCCAACCTAGCCTGGCTACATCTGACTATGCTCTCAGCTCAATTTTCACTCAATTTCACTTCGCTTTAGCATTTGTTCACCTGGATGGCGGACCAATGAGTGACAAGTGGGAGTGGCTAAGTGTGATGACACTGAAGACAGGCGTGTGTTTCGGTGGTATAGATGAAGTTATACATACAGTAACTGTAAGGGATGTCCTATAGTTTCCTATAGTGAGCTAACCAGAGATCTACGCCCAGCAGGCAAACGACTGTTAGCACTTCCCAATGAAGTGTGTCCAGACCCTATTCACAAGGTGAATGTTGGGTCTGTTATACCAGGCTACTCCAATCATTTACCTAAAGGGAATATCCTCAATTAGTATAAGGAATTAATTACCCTTGCAATGGAAACCAGCATTGTATTGGTTTGAAATGCTGTGTAATTAGTGAAGTTCTTTGTTCTATTATATAATATGTTCTTTATATGCTATTCAATAAATAGAAATATATCCCATTTCCCAACCTAATAAAAACAATGGTTCTCACTTTCTCCCTTCTCTGAGCATGCTCCTAGTTAACTCCTATTTTACATAAACAGGTAATGATCTTGTCAATGATTGTAATGTCACACCAGAGTCACACAATGAGTGTGGTGGGCAACGGCATGGGTTCGGAGGAGGTCTAATGTCCAAAAACACTAACAGCCTAATGTGTATGCTTATTTATAAAGCCTGTTTGTCAATTGAAATCCTAAAAGTTTGGGCAGTTCCAGAATATGAATACAACCGGATCACAGTAGAGATTATGCAACTACAATGTAATAACAGTGTTATTACAATATAATAACATAAACAGTGAGCTAGAGTGGGGTTCTGGGCAGTGTTTGAATTACCCTCCAGCCTCTGGGGGGGCCCACCTTACATATATTATTTTGGGGAGGTGGGTGGACACTTGAAGAGAGGGGTCTGGGGGTCCTCAAATTTTAACACTGAACACTTAATTTCATTATGTTTTGGTGAATTTCTATACACCAATTGCCTTTTATTAGGCTTTGGCAATACGTCCAAATATGGGGTTTGCTTAGGCCTATATCACATTTAACACAGTAATTCATCTATTTATGTTCTGCTGCTAGACAATATCTAATCTTGGTTTATACGCAATTTGCAAAAACTGCATGGCTGGCTGGGTGGAACAACGAACAACGATAAAGAAAACAAAAAATTCTCAGTTATAAAGCATTATAACAGAAAGTTATTATTGGCACAGGTCTGATGAATATTGGGAAACACGTAAACCTAATAAATACAGTCTAAAAAAGTCTAGGGTTGATCAGAAGCACAAGTTCCTCTGACGATACGAGAGCAAAAGTTAATCAAAGCAGAATTTCTTATGATAATTATAGTCGCGCACCATAAATGAATGGTGTTGGGCTAAATACTGTGACGTGGTCTACAAAATCAGACCTGAGAAGGGCTCTGCCACATGCTCTGGCTGTGCTCTAACAGTTCACAGACATGACCACGAAAGTCAATAAATGAATGCCCCACCCAACCTGTGATACAAATTGAACTAGGGATGCCCTGGCCAGAACTAAGGTCCATCCCGGGCCTCAGCGTAATTCGAACACTGGTTTTGGGGGCGACATACCATAACCTATTATGAGTATTATACCTTTAAAGGTACAGCACGCGATTGTGAGCTTGACCTAATGTACATTTAGTCAAATTCACCAAATATCTCCTCGCTGCGCGCCATCTTACCGCTCTCTGTGTGCGTGGTGAAAAAACAATCTGGTGTTTCTACACAGCCCTTGTGTGGGGCAGAGCTTCAGGTCTTACTATAATTTTAATAAGCTTGTAATGCAAAACTCCAGGAGAATGGTGACTAACACTGGGAGTACATTTAAAGAACTCTGAGAGCCCTGCCAAGTGAAATTACTTGAGGAGTTCTTATTTTGGAAAGCATTTTAAATATGAATATACAGTTACCTCTTTGGGGTTGAATTAGCCGTGTGATTCGGCCTGTGAGGTTAAGTCTCAGAGTCGAGGTGAGAAAATGAGTAATGGCACAGCCTGTGGTGTGAATGTTCTCATCTCTGACCAAAGAAAGATCCAATAGCCACCCTGGAGCCTAAAAGAACAACTATAGCCTCCTTAATATGAGGCATGTTAATCCTCCCACACACTAACAAAAAGAAGCATACAAGGGCTGGTCCAGAATCCTCAAGTATTTGGGCATTTGTTTGAGGGGTAGGTATTCAGTATTTATTTTTGGGATTAGAATAGAATTGTATTTGTATTTTATTTATGCGCATTTGCCCTGTGCCCATGTTTGGAGTTCCATTTGCTGCACTAGCCTAATCAACACATTTCAGTTCAACTGGCTTTGTCTGTAAGCAGGAAGACGGGCTCCTCTTTCATCACGGAGTGTCATTGACTAAGAAAAGTTGTACAGAGCTCCTATTGGTTCAATTGATTTGTAAATCAAAACCTTGCAGCATGGAGCACTTATTTCCAGAGCTATATTAGGCTAACTAGAGAACCTAATCTAAGGGTAGTTTAACCAGTTCAATCACTAACCAGTATAAACAGAAGACCCTTATGGCAGTTCTAAACAAAAGTATTGTAACCATGTCTTCTCTGAAAACAGACTTGTCTGGCTCCCTTAATACTTGAAGCACTAATTAATAGACAACATTGCCAGTTAAACATGTTCACCTTTGTGTTTACAGATTATATACAGTACAATGCAACAGTCACTGGAATCAGACCGTTTTCTAAAGAGTTTTTGTATGATGTGCTATTCCACATAAACTGTGGTATTTTCACCTACTTTGTCAACTACATTTCATTGAGAAGTCAAGGAACTGTGTCAAAAATTGAAAAGGAGCGTTAAATGACTACTTTAAATTATTGATTGATGTTAGTTGTAAGAACAGACAATAGTTTTTTTTTAATTTTTCTTCTGCCAATATGAATTTGAAAGTAGTCCTAGAAGTAATCACCTACTTTTTAAAGATACCTGTTATCTGATTCATTAATTTCAGCTAGTAACTGTAATGGATTACAGTTACTGTTTTTTTGTAATCAGTTACTTCCCAACTCTGAATACCGGTATGGTAGAAAGGAATATAAAGTCTGCCAGTTTATATGAAATTAATGCAACAGCAATCCGTGGATCATTTATTAATGTAATAATGTGTTTTAGACTAAATATTTCACTGTAAAAGATTGTCTAGCAAAACATTTTACTGGATAAGTTTGTCTGGACCTTTGTCAATGTAACAAGATAATTTTTGACCATGACTATGAGTTATTGGTGGATATTATAGGTGGATGTTATTGGTGGATATAAGATTCATAGGTGAGTAGTTAACTCAACAAAGTATGGTCTGACAAAATGGGTGACTATATGCAAACAGCCCTGACTGCCCGCTTGGATTTTGAACAGGTTATGAAACATATTGAGTGCTTTAATGGAGTTTTGAGACTGAGTAGCCAGCCCTAACACATGCGTGTTTGTGTGTGTGTGTTTACATGTACTCACACTCAGCCTTGGCACACACAAGGCTGGCTGACGGGTAGCTAAAGGAGCGCAAGATGGCTCCTATAGCCAAACTAAGGTCCTCGTTGCTAGGGTACAGGGTTACTGAGGCAAAGCGCAGATATGGGAGGCGAGGGGTCTCCTCTGGCCCAATCTTCACATGGGGAATCTGGAGAGGAGAGGAGAGGAGAGGAGAGGAGAGGAGAGGAGAGGAGAGGAGAGGAAGAATGAAAGAAAACAGGAAAGGGCAGATGAGAGCAAAGTGGAACAAATTCCAAATAAAAGCTTGAAAACGATCTAATAAAAAAAGCACACACAATCCCAAACCCCAGCACAACAAACCAAAACATTGACAAAACACAGACACCCTCCAGCCTGCTAGGGAGGAGTCCGTCAGAGGAGGAGCTGATCGGAGCTAGCGGCAGAGGTAAGACAGACGGCAGAGCCCGAGAGCACGCAGCAGAGAGAAGCGCACAGCGTAGATGAAAGGTCGAGAAACAGACACAGAGGAAGGAGCATTTACATAAGAAGAGAGATTCCAATGAACAGTGGAGCCCAAATCTCCCAACACAGTCTCCCAGAGCCTCTGGGAGTACAGGGGGGGGGGCTTGCATGTCAGAGAGAACACGGTACACACATATGCACAAATTTACGGCCGTTTACCTCTTTCTCGCCACAGATGTGACTGACAGTGGAGCCGGAGGCGGGGCTGGAGGCGGGACCTATCACCGAGACGACGCCCTTGGGGAGAATCTGGCACACTGAATGAAAGCAGAAACACAGGCACAGGATATGGGAGACGCAAGACACGCTTCCTTTAACTCAACCAGCGGCACACTTGCCATAGAGCACGGGGTGTGTGTGTTCTTACACAGCAAAGGGATGCATATACCTAATTTACATATTCATGATTGATGAAAATGCAACGCTCGTTTGACTCTAATCTTGATTTACTTTAGGATTAAAAATGTAAAGTCTAAAATAACAGTCGCCCAATAGTGCTAGCATGTTATTACATGGTTGTTAGGGATTTCATTTGGCCAGATTTGTAATTGGACAGCCCTCCAATAGCAACAGTCCTCCATCTCCCCATGCAGAGATCCAACCATCACACCATCTCTACCCCACCACATAGCATATTTGTGTAACATAGACATCTTGGCCCTAAAAATCCTTTAACAATTACTGAGGTTTTCTTTGCTCGGGTGCGAGCCGAATGCACTATTTCCAAATGAAACAGTACAAAGTCAATTCAACAGATTTTAAAATGGCACTTGGGGAAAATAGCTTTTCCTCCACAGAGCATTCACCGCCACCAGCAGCCTCAAATCGTCAATAACAGCTCAATAAGAACATGCAGGTTACATGCTGGGACTGTCTTATCCTTAATGAATTGATCAGCCTTCTTTCTGTCAGTGTCAAGGATCAATAACCATGATGTCCTTACAAGGATCTGCCAAGCAGACGTTTGCCCTATTGTCTACAGCGGTCAGGGCAATATGGGGATGTGACAGTGGTTAGGTAAACGTTAACACACTGATGTAAGGTGTAGGCGTGATCATTTGTGACCACAGTGAATAAGCATGGGAGAAATACTTGCATCAACCCACTGTAGCTTTACTGTGCTTGCGATGACTAATTGCAGGATGCGTGTCTGTCTTTGAGCGTGTGTCTCTGCCCATCTGTTGTCATGGCTCCCTCTGCATCAGACAGTGTCTGCGGTTTTGTGTGCCTGTCTGCATCTGTGTGTATGCTTTCAGTTCAGTGTCTTCTGTGTGTGTGTGTGTGTGTGTGTGTGTGTGTGTGTGTGTGTGCGTGTGTGTGTGTGTGTGTGTGTGTGTAGGCCAGTTATATCTACAGTGGTCATACACTGGTCCTGTCAGTCTCCTGCCCACAAGACAGACACGCACTCACACAAACACACACAGCCCAGCGGTGCTCATGCGCATGTTTGTCAGGATCAGTGACCTATTAGGACAAGAGCATGTTATCCCTTCATTCCTCCTTGTGTAGGAGCATATGGAGACGGCCTGTTGTTCTGCCACTGTGCTGGCAGCGGAGGTAGTCACAGCTCACAGTGACATCTGAATAAAGGAGACAGCTGGCGTGGCGGAACAGCGGTGTGACATCTTCGCCCCTTTCTGCCTCAAAACGCTTATAGGCTCATCTGCAAGTGCTCCTCCAGCGTATCTGTGAACACGCCGCTCGCAGAAGTCCTTCGTTCTAACGCACCACATGTTGCACGGCAACTTAGCTTGCACTGAGCAGGTGTATTAACTCTCAAGAAGCTGATCAGGTGTATTAACTCTCAAGAAGCTGATCACAACCAGCCTATTGTTGTCAGCTATTGCAAAGCTCTCTGCACGACCCCCGCCGTAATATGTGAGCTGTTGATGGCTCATAGTACTGTTTCAGTCTGCTACTAGTGAGCACTGGTATTCACTAGCTAGGCCTGTTACTGATATTAATAGTTATTATCACACTTCTGCTTCCACAGGCATCTAGTTAGTCTGTAATTATGGTATTTAATACATATATAGGGTATTTTCATAAATGTGAATAGTGTACTTGCATAATATATTTAGTTTTGTTGAAAGGAACTACTTTCTGGAATTATTTTGGCTCATCATGAAACCCTAGTGGCCAATACACCTTATCAATGCAATGTATGACAGTGAATACCATAAATGTAAATGGTAAATGGTAAATGGGCGCATTTATCCAAAGCGCTTTACAGTATTTTGCCTGATATTCATCCAGTCACACACACATTCATACACCAATGGTGATCACCAACCACTGGGAGCAGTTAGGGGTTAAGCATCTTGCTCAAGGATGCTTACAGGTATATCAACAACGAGGTTTGAACCCAACACCCAGACCACTAGACCATCCTGAATGTATTCATTATTAATAGCTTTCTGACAGAATTAAACCAGAACAATGTGCCCAATAAATCTAAATTCGGTTCTGTCTTACTGGTGTCGGTGGTGTCGTACTGCGAGTCTTTCTGAAGCTCATATATGTCCACCTCCACGCGGGCGCGAGACGAACCCTCCATCACGCTGTTGATGTTCTCTCTGGCCAGGGCGAGCGCCAAGCGCTCCCCCCGCCCACACACGGACTGGTCATCCAGTATGGCCGCTGAGGAGGGGAGGGGAGGGGAGAAATACGATCTGTTGTTGGCCATGCACAACATCTATGAATAACATATAGAACACGAGGATATTTCAATGCTATTTGATTTAGTAACACTAATATAACATTTAAATGAAGGGCTCCATATTGGGGATATACAGTATAACTACTGTACATTTTCTAAAGTGAAAAAAGCGCAATGTTTACTGAAGCAAATATTGTATTAGTATGTAAAAATATTGGATTTAGCACATTTAGCATGTTTTCTCACTTCTGCATAATTTACAGTAAGTGAAATATAAAGGTAAAGTCTAGGTGCCCCCCTAACTGGGGACACTTGAGCTGTCTATCTAAGGGTTGTGCGCTCACTGCTGTGTGCACCACTACCTGCAAATGAAGCGAGAAGGGTCTAGCTGCAGATGGGCACTGTCAGGCTGATGGGTATGGCACTGTGAAGTTTTTATAATCTGAACAGCGCAGCTGGCTAGCTAGTGTTATAAGCATACAAAATATATATACAGTATATATATATATATTTCAATGAATCTCTCAGTTAGAACACCATTGTTGCTTCAAACAATATGTTGATAAAGTTTTTATTTGATCTTTTATGGGTTTTTGCTTATTTTGGATTGAAAACACAGAATAAATGGAGTAGGCTACACAGCGCCCCTTGTAGACGGCACTCACAGCAGCGATTACTCACTCAAATATCGATGTTCACCAAAGATTTTTTTTTTTATAATACAAATTGTTTCAAGCGAACAACGGTGTTAACCAAGAGATTTATTGAAAAAATGTTTTGTTTACATAACAATAGAAACTAAAACGTGTTTTTAGCAGGGCGCTAGCTAACTAGCCGGCTTGACCGTGCCCCAAACCACGCCCACCGGCGCCCACCAGCGCCCCTGCCTGACAGTGACTGTCTGCAGTTAGACCCTATTGAACGAAGCACGTAGACGCTAAACTGTATCTACCCAGAACGGAAAGGCTTTCCTGAATGGTAGGGAGGCTGGATCTTTATGGCGTTACCTTAGCCAGGAATGAATAGTGATGACTCAAAGTATCACGGTGAATCATTCTAGGATTGTTAATTTATGTTTTTGGGAGGGAAAATATTCTCTGTGTATGTGCTTTTGAGGTATTTTCAAACATTTACTTTAATAATAAAGCATTTGTACAGAGGTGTCATATTAGGGAAGACAGTTCATGACATAAAGTGGCTATATATGACGTTGTCTGCCACTAGATGTCACTAAGCACCAGCATGTCAGAAGAAAACAAGTGCTTTCTGGATCACACAGACACATACACATACACACACACACACACATGCACTAACATGCACGGACGGCCATGCCGGCCATCAAAACAAAGAATAGAGAAGCCTGGATTACACACACACAGAAGAGTATCATTTCTGCTCAGGACACAATTACTCCGCTATATATTTACATACAAAATAAATGTTTGCTGCTGTATTAAAGTTTTAAATATCATTTAGAGGACGTTTTATTACTCAGTCCTTTTAATTTAGGTGTGTCAGTGCACCAGCATTGACAATGTATTAAGCTCTTTAATCGCTTCGTCCATAGGAGTGGTGATGTAGAACAAAATGGGACAAACCCATAATCAACTTAATGAGCTCCACCTTTGAGGTCCCTATCATGACACCTCTGTGAAAAGGGTCCATTAATTAGATCCATGCTAACCACTTGGTGTGTCACTCACCCATACGGACAGAGGAGAGCAGGGGAGCCTGGCTGAGGGAACGCGGTGCCATGGTAACTAGCAGGAAGTGTATCGACAGCAGCAATGCTGGCAGAGCCGGCATCTTCTACTGCTCCTCATGGAGAACGTCTGCTGGCTGCCTGTACCGCCACCTGCAGGGGAGGAGGACTCAATGCAGTCATTGTGTGTGTGTGTGTGTGTACAGCACCACCCACGGAGACTCCTATGAATAAATCATCTTTATTAGCGAGTGTTGTCATAGTTACTCTCAAACACACACGCATCATCCTTTTATGAGCTTGGAGCTATGAAGGTAGTGCCTTTCTTGTCATATCAGAGAGAGGAAACCCAGTGTGGTGTGTTGTACAGACTGTATGATAACAAACACACACAGTTCCAGGGCTGGACGATTAACCGAAAAGTAATCTCTTGTAATGTAATTGTAATGGACGCGTGTTTTACAGATAAGCCTATTTGTTGGGAGCCGGACACTCGTGACAATCCCACGCACATCAATAAACGAGCATCTACTGAGAAACGCTGCTGTTATTACTGTTATTACTGTAACCACCTTTAGCGTCAATGGCTCGTAACACAGAAGCTCAGGTGGCGTCACATAAACATTTATTAGAGCAGAACAGCCTCATAATGCGTGACAGACAACTTAATTAACTTTGTGTATAGCAAAGTGGGCTTTCTAACACCTATTGTTAATATGTCTGCCCACCGTAGGTCTTTTACAGTTTTGCAGATAGCTCCTTCTACCTTCCAAATTCGAATAGATCACTTTAGCAGCACCGCCTAAGCTATAGCGATGTCAAATCCACTCTTTCAATGAGACATTCCTATGGAAATACAATTTCTGGAATAATGGTTCTAAAATATCACAGTAGACAAAAATGCATGCAATTAATAGGTGGAGTACAGAAGAGGAAATTCCAAATGCATATGTGAATGATAAACATATCTGCCCAGTACTACATACTACAGGATAATACAGCGGGGTAACTTTTGCCTGTCAATATATATGTCTTTAATGTAGTAATTATGACTGCATGTATCTTTAAATATTTCATGTTTTTGCTCATTGCTAGCAACACTTCATGCTTTTACAAATAGTAAGTTTTTTACAAAAGCTACTGAATAATACCGCGTGTATTCCTTATTTATAGTTCTATGTTGAATTCACGTAACTCTGCCCGTCTAGTCGGCTGAATGGAAGAATCATGAAGCAGAACTCAAACAAAAGCAAAACAAAGGCAAAAAAGAAATGTTAATTAATCGTAATCGAGGTACAATGTTCAAATAATGGTGATTTTGATTTGATGTCAAATCGTGCAGCCTTACACGGTTCTATTCAAATCTCCCATCTAAGAGTGGCAGGCCTCAGCCTTGTAAGAGATGTCGGTCTCGTCACCCCTGCTTAGTGCACAACAACACAAGCAGGCTAACGCATAACCACCCAAACAGACATAGGGAAACAACACACATACACATTTAATAACACACAAACCTGAAGAATAACATACACAAGATGCATGGAAACATTACCTATACACACACACACACACACACACACACACACACACACACACTAAACCCACTCAACCTGGCTCAACACAAACAGAGCATGTGTTAGCTGTTCTGGTCCAAAACACAACAGTGACTATGATGTGAAAGGGCAGCGGTATGAGATGTGGAGAACAAAGCGGAGGGTTAGCTAGGTTGACAGGGGAGGTCAAAGAGGTCAACATCATGCTGTGTAAGAACCAAACGTGGGACTAAGACAAACACTTCTCCAGAGACAGCTCAACACTTTGAAGCAGCCAGATCATGACCTTCATTTGACCCCTGCAGCCCCTAAACTGGAGCGATGCAAACAGAGGTCTGACGACCTTTGACCTATATGTTGGTGTGGCGCACTGGATCATATAGTTATATCATAGTAGACCATGGGGTGTATTCATGTGTGTTGTATGCACGTATCTTTTCTCTTCATACACAAGAACACAAGGTCACAATGAAACGTTACATTTGGTCACTATGTTCATTAAACCAAACGTGTCCTCTTTCTAACGTGTGACAACTTCAGTGAATGTCACACAGTAGATCATGGAACCCAATGAAGATTGCAAAAAAATACCTGATATATTTGGTTCATTATTGTAAAGAAATGAGAGCTAAAATGGAATATTCTAAAGTGAACATCGGTATAGTATGTAGGTAGGCAAGCTATACATCAAAAAGGTGTTTTAGTTCAATATCACACTAAAAAAATCTGACCTCCAATTCTCAACAACTCCAATTTAACATTTCTGTTATTTCCCTTAATGTCTTCTATTCCTAGATTCCCGCATGTGGTCCAGGCTGACTGAAGTCCACTGGAGCTTCCATGTGACTTCCAGGCCCTATAATTTAATAAATAATAATAATAATAATAATAATAATAACAACAACAACAACAACAACAACAACAATAATAAAAATAAAAAAATATATAAAAAAAATAAATAAATAATAATAATAATAATAATAATAATAACAACAACAACAACAACAATAATAATAATAATTTTTTTTTTTAAATAATAATAATAATAATACATTGTATTTCAGGATGCCTTTCAAAGCACTCAAGCACTACATATTACATTGTGCATAAGCAAAAATAAAGATATTTATAAAACATTTGGTTAAGATATATACAGTACCATAGTATTGGACATTTGACCAAGGCATGATTTAGAGCTGTCAGTCACTAAAGACATGTTCAGTTGGCTAAACGCCATATCAACAAACCTGTGACTCCACACACAGCCATGTAAAAGGACATGCCTACATCTAGCTCATGCCACGTAATGTTCTTATCATTTTCCAAGGAATACCATACAGCAATGAATAGAGAATGAGGAGAGCGTGCTGGCCCACTGTTTACAGTATGATGTCAGTGCAGACCATTCCCCCACAGTCAGATTGTTCACACACTCCTGATACTCAGGAGTCCTCAGCTCAATGCCTGCCCGCGCTCTCAACCGACACTTCTCTAAGGCATACGTGTAAGTGTGTAAGCAACGCATGCGCGTGCTCATGTTGGCTTTTAACCTGTGTTTGTGCGCGTGCCGGGTGGGTAGGGTGCCACTGCGTGTATGCAATGGCATATTGATCGAGGCCAGCTATAGTGGAGGGCCCTCAGGTGCAGTCTATCAAAACAATGGCGACGCTGTCATGAGAGCTCTGCATTCCACAGCAGCCACCTGATTGGCTATTACCGGGAAGCAGACTGTCATGATAGCCAATAAGCTACCGACAGAGGCCATGCCTTCTTGGTGATTGGATGGCGCCGGGTGCTATTTCACTGTTATCGAGAGCTATTGACAAGGATGGTGGCTGGAGATTACAGCGTCTATACTTCTACAAGGCTCCAGGGACTAGGAGAGGGAGTAAGGAAGGAAGGAGATAAGGAGCTGTGATGGAGGATGGAGGGATCAACAACGTCATGGCTGAGGACAATAATGTGAAAGACAGAAAAAATTCAATATAGAGAAACAAGATTGAAGAGAGTCTTTCAGGATAGAGACACCTAGTGCTAACGTGACCGAGAAAGTCAGAGACGTAAGGGCCCGGAAAGGGGCTGAAACATATATATATATATGTGTTGGTGTCCTCAAAGAATACGCATGTTGTATGTACTGTACACGTGGGCGTTTATATACATATTTAAAATGAAATAATAGTACTTCAAATGCACCTCTTAATTCTATGAAGTTGACATGTCAAAAGGCAAACCAATAACACCAATTTACAGCATACAACTACATCCTTAGACAATACCAGTGGAGCTAAACACTAGCCGAGGAAGCATGCCTGCTATTTAAAAGACATTTCTTTACATCATACAGTATTACTGTTGCTGCTGCATGTCTTTACACAAGACAGGCCGGAAGATCATTTTGCCTTGCTTCTGCTACAGCAAGCATTTTCATCTGTATAAGCGGTGAGTGACTTTGTGGCCTATATGAAGCACCTTGTGTAAAGTCGGGGGTTTGTCTACAGGGAGCTGTGGCAAGGGTAGGACTTAAGGGTCCCAGGCCGGTCTGTGTTGTGTAACAAATCAGCCCCCTTTGCTTGCTCTCTTCATTTGAAGCCCTGCCATAAGTCACCCTGCACACTGGCACCGCTAAGAAGCACAGCAAAATACATAAATATCCTGCCTCGCTGTTTATGTGTGTCCGAGAGAGAGAGAGAGAGAGAGAGAGAGAGAGAGAGAGAGAGAGAGAGAGAGGATATATCCCTGTAAGAGATTTATCCGTTTGGTGCATGCATTTGTCTTGGTGTATGTTTGTGTGTGTTGTGCGCGCGCGCGCATGTGCGCGTGTGCGTGCGGTAGTGTCTTGGTTCTGAAAGGAGCGTGCACATGTGCTTGTGGGCCCGTTGCTCTTGCGTCTGCCTGTGCAGGAGATTTGGCGGCTCTCACGGTGTCTGCATTGCTTATTATGAAAGACAAAGGTGTCAAACGGGAGATCTTAATTATCCACAGAGAGCGAGGGACGTGTAAAGAAGGAAACCATGACAGCAGGCCAGAGCTGGGAAGGATTGAGAGAGTGCAGTAGCCATTGGGGAGGGGAGACGGTGGAGGGGGTGGAGTGATTGGTAGGAAGGTTAAAAGAGACAAAAAAAGATGGACGGAAATGGCTTAAAGGGGGGGAGTTGTGTGTGTGTGTGTGTGTGTGTGTGTGGGTGTGTGTGTGGGTGGGGGTGTGTGCGGGGGGGGAATTCATTCTTATAGCCCCCCTACTCCCTGTCTCATTGTAAGACACAAGAAGAAATCTGACAGTTATCATAATGGAAGGATGAATCATTCCACTAATTGAATTTGCGAATGGAACGGCTCCGACGGCTATGGATTTAAGGAAGCTTTACCGCCAGCATTCTGTCGCACGCTTGCTTCACAATTTACAGTCTGTAGTATAGCAGAGAGAGAGAGAGAGAGAGAGAGAGAGAGAGAGAGAGAGATGGGATGGTGTTGACGTATGAAGATACAGGGAACCTTCTTTAACCACTTTGTTGGATCTTTGGTATTGGCTAGCTTTTAGCTAGCTAGTTAGCCAATACTGGATTTTGGGATTTTTACCAGTGGCGATTTATGATTAAACAAATGTGTTTTATTTTATTTAAAAACTTGCAACTGGTAACCTTTCCTTATGTTCTATTACATGACATTACCTAATGCACTAGTTTTTACGTTTGCATTCAGTCGCTAAGCTTCCAAATTCTCCATTGTAAGACGTGACCTTTGACACAGGGCCCTGCCATCTGCAGCCCGAGTAGTGTTGATATTTTGAAGCTGTTCAATAACTCTCGCACTCCCACCCATGACCTTAAGTGACCTCATTTTCTCCTCTCTTGTTCACGCTCACCTTTTACATTATCTTCAATGTCAGACAGTCAACTTGTACCCCTTCTCTTTCATTCCAAACTTAACAGGCCTCCGTCATCCTTAATACCTGTCTTTATTGGACGGGGTAAATGCTTCCCAGTGTTCTCCTTGACAAAGAGGCCATCAGTCAGTCAGCGATGCCGGAGGACCCACTGGGCTTCCCATGACGCTGTCACATCTGACTACATCACACACACACAGCAGTCAGCGTGCGTGCGTGTGCGTGCGTGTGTGTGTGTGTGTGTGTTCACGCACACGTGCCTGCCTGTTCTAATCCTGTGGCCCTACACTTTGTCGTCATGTGCCAATGATTGGTGACTTGCGAAAGAAAATGGCGGTCTGACTTCTGCTGAAATGAGTTATGTGTCATGGCAACTAGACGTAATATATGGAAATAAACTGCCCAAAGGTTTTAAAATACTCTAAATACATTAGGCAACAAGGTAACCTAACCAAGTGAAAGGAAGCACACACACAGGCGTACAGTACAGTACACAACATTGTGTTGTGTTGTGTACTGTACGCCTGTGTGTGTGTGTGTATTTGGCAGCAGGGTGAATCTCAGTGCACTGCCATTCGCCTGGGCTTAAAAACTGCTGCAGTGTGCAATGTCACCAGTCGCCGACGTAATTCCCACTTGTGGCTTGCTTATGTAACGGTTTAATCACAATCAGGAATCTCTCCTTGAACTCCCACACCCCCCGGCTTGTTTGTAGAGAGAGAATTAGCATTCAGAACGAAGCGGTTACAACGTCAGAACAGTACAACAACACCTCGCGCTACAAATAGATGACAATCAACAAGTCAGCGCTAGTATAGCTGTTAAGCTAACTTTGCAGTGCTCTTCCTTCACTTGGACGAGTGACCAAGGGGTCGGGGTCTAGTCTCAAAGAGCAAGCCTTTACTTACATAAAGCCTGGGACACAGCGCTGGCTGCAGGGCCAGCCCGTGCTACAAGCGAACTAGGGGGTCACCTAAGGCCCCCGAATATCAAAAGGCCCCCAAAATGTATCTTTTCCATAGTCATTTAAAAAAATGTGTTTGATCATTTGCGCTGCATGCTTCGCACCGCATAATGGGCCGCAGCGGTAACGTAGTGCGAGCGCTCCTAATCCTTCTGCGCACACAGTTGGGAAATGAAGGTGAGATGGCATTTACAAGACTTATATTTATGTATAAGAGGACAAGAGGCACAAAGATCTAGAGGTGCTGTGTGACAGACCATCCCAATTTCATCTCACTTAAGTTAGTTAAGCTAATATTTGTTGCTGCAGTGAGTGTGTCTATCTTATTTCAACCCATGCAAATATCTGGCTACAGTAGCTTCTGTTGCATTTATGACATACGGTAGCTAGTTCATTATTACAATATGTTCATCCAGTCCAGATGAAGCCTATATGTTGCCATTTAGCAGACTGTATCCTATGTTTAGCCCTATATGCAGAGCTGACTGACAACTGGCATTATGGACATAATGCCAGTTGTCAGTTAATGATTATTGATCAATCTAGGCAAGCCAGTGTTCTTCAAGACTTCAATCTCAATATTCAATAGGTCATGCACCAGTTATCATAGGTAAACAGCATTCTGTTAGAATAATGACAGCAGAAGTAGGCTATGTCACATACATTGCCTAACATATAACATAGCAAGACTCAAAATAATTGCAAAAAGCCTAAACATCTGCAAAGTGCAAATAGAGATGATCTACTGTAAGAGATTAAAAATAAAACATATATATTCCTTATATATCGATGGCTCAGATATTCAGAGGAGCCAACGAATACACTGCAGGTGATGGAAGACATCCACCCTCTCCAATTGTTCATTCTAATGTTGGGGAGAGACACTGTCATGTTGGGGTAAATCATTGTCTTCAAGATCCTTTTGTTCCTGAGTCAAATAATCATTACAGTGGAACACAGCATCGCTCTAGCTAAAGGCCTACGTAATACATTGTTAATGAAGACCAAGACTGATCAGTTCTAAACAGTAATATTCAGTTAATTGATCCAACTAACTGGCCACATGTGTGAATGTTTAATCTTCTCTAAAAGAGATGGTAGAAGCTATGGGTGGGTAGAAGCTATGGGTGGGTAGAAGTTATGGGTGATCCCGAATTGTCGAGCATTCAAGAACGAGATCTAACGAGCCCGCTTCGACTGCCAATCCCAGTTTTGTTTAAACAGTGGACTATAATTATGTATTGCTTTGACATTAACATGTATAGCACAATCATTTTCATACTTAATGTAAAATGTAGGGCTAAAGTTGTATTGAATTAAATGTACCTTTTTGTACACTACATTTTATGTTTTTCTCACCTAGAGCCCCAAAAAGAGCTGTGGCCGGTCCTGGCTGGCTGTGTCCCATCCACAGCAGCCAACTAAGTAACACAACACTGGTTGTCTTAAAATATTGCATCTCTGGTAGATAAGTAGACTACAGTTACTAAAATAAATGTAACAACTGAAATGAGTAAATACAGCACTGCACTAGCGCTGTACAGAAGTCTTCAATGACCAATAAAACCTCAGTTCAGGACGTTCAGCACAGAGATGCTTATGTAACGTAGTGCTAATGAACAGAAGAGGCTGAGACTAGTCAGGGTATGACTCTAGGCTTGAAGCATAAGTGTTTTGTGGGAAAGGGTGGTATTGCACCTGGAATAACTGTCTCGCAATACACATCGTCGACGCTCCTGAAAACACGAGAGAATATGCAGTTTGGTATGTCCCGGCTCCCGTAGCGGCTCTCCTCTCTGCTTCTGTTGTAGCGTGACTGCTCCGTTCCTCTTGTAATGCTATACGCTATCAACAAATGCTTATGGTAGCCTAGCTTCCAACTATGTTGTTGATCTGCTGCTATCAAAACAATCATTCAATTAGCGGTAATAACAAATAGACAACTACAGTAGGCAAGAGACTATTCGGTCCCGTGACCCGCGCTGTGTAATATTCCTTGTTGGCGCACCATGACGCGGCCGGACGTGACGCTTCCTATTGGTGCTTGGGGCGTCACATGACGTGCCGCGTGGCCTTTGGTGCGCGTTGGGCTTAATAGACTGTAGCTGTCCATTCTGTGTGTGCTGCAAAATAACTAGGTGTTTCGACACAGTCCTGGCTCTGTAAACGGGAAGACAAACAAAGTGGTGCAGACCGCACCACACAACACTATCCCAACATTGTGTGTCCAATGTGTGTGCGTATGCGTGTGTGTGTGTGTGTGTGTGTGTGTGGTGGAGGGGGGCTGAACCTTCTGAAGGAGCACTTCAGAAGTGCAAATACATCGCCCCCACAAATGGGGGCGATGTATTTGTTTGGATGTTGAGTTCAAATATGAACAGCATCACTTACTCGACCTTTAATGCATAAAAATGTGGTCCAGCTGGCCGCTGACTAAAATAACCCCAGACAAACCACATTATGAGATTGCTTTTAGCTCCATTCCAAGTTGCGTCATTTTTACATTCAAAGCCAACAGGCATCAAACAGCACAGATGTTTGGCAGAATAGACAGAGGTGGTTCACACCAAGCCGTACGGGGGGAATGGCCTTGACATGACAGTGCTGCTATTTATATATGATGTGGTGCTGGCATCTGGCATGCTACAGGGTAGACAAAGGTATTGTTTTATAAACCACTGCTGTGGCCTTCTGATGAACTGACAAACTCACTCCATGCAGCTCTCCCACTTACACACACGCACACGCACACACACACACACACACGCACACACACAGGCTCCTGCTTTCTCTTCCATTGTCAGGTTTTGCTGCCGTGGCAACAGAGCGGAGGCTGATGACACGAGGAGGTAGGGGAGGGGGGAGGGGGCTTAGGGGAAATATGATGGGGGAATAGGGAGGGGAGAGAAAGAGAGGGAGAGAGTGAGAGAGAGAGAGAGAGAGAGAGAGAGGTAAATGAGAGATCAGGGAGTCGAGCCCACTGGTCATGAGAGACAAGGGCTTTTACTGCTGCTGCAGTGTGTGTGTGTGTGTGTGTGTGTGTGTGTGTGTGTGTGTGTGTGCGTGCGTGCGTGTGTGTCGGACATATTGCGTGTCCACTCGGAACATTGTGTAATTCTGTCACCCACGACTGGTGCTAAAATTGGTCATCTCAGCTCAAGAGAACCCTCACACTATTCCAACTGATAGGCAGTGACTGGCTAAAGAGAGAGAGAGAGAGAGAGGGAAGGAGAGAGAGAGAGAGAGAGAGAGAGAGAGAGAGAGACACACAGAGAGGGAGGGGGAAAGAGAGGAGAGAGAGAGGGAAATTAAAGACAACACAGTTGTCATTTGTTTTGTAGCAAGGCAAACCAGGCGCGAGGCGACTGGGAGATGTTGCTGAGCTGAGTCTGTATGTGTTTCATGGTTTGTGTTGTCGTGGGTTCTTAATTGCACTGCAGAAAACGGCATGCTCTAATTTGGTTTGTTTTCAGCTGCCCTGGGTTCCTCTCTTGGCTGCGCGTCTCAGCCTGAATATCTACGGAGGCTTTACACTTTAACAAAGTCAATGCACAAACACTAAACATCTATAGGAATAATGATTCAAAGTTTAAAGGTCCATTGGTTGATTAATTTCAACGTGACTGTACATTACTGCCCATGCACCTCAGTGCTGATGGTTTACACACAAGCATGTGTTCAGGGGGATAGGTAGAGAACAATGCAAGCCGATGGTTTCTAGACGGAAAGGTGTAGAGATGAGCGCCAGCCACACAGTTAGTGCAGTGGCATGCACGCAAACCCAAACAATGCATTTGCAACACGGGTAACCGATCACAGGGGTAATTTGCGATCCAATTCTAGGAGTGCTCCTCTAACAGTACATTATCCCAAGCTCCCTGGTGAGAGTTTAGTGCCAGTTTAGTGCAAGTTGTCCAACACAGACGAAAACAAACTGGATTACAATACAATACACTGGTAAAAGATACTGTGCCTGTATCTCCAACACACTGTAGATCAAATATTTAATGAAATATTAATGGCAAGGAGCGCTGTAGTAATAACTATAATAATACATTATGTGATTAGCTAATGGATGTAAAAGTACCATAATAGCTAATGTAATAGCCCTTATGGTAAGCATACTGTACATTTCAGCGTAAATACCTACGTGTTTATATTCCACATTTGTGCTTTAACCACAAAGTTGATTAAAACACAAATGTCCTATTAATATTTAAACACAATGCTTAGCTTGATGGTCATTTAAAAATGCCACAATAAAATAACAACTCTTTTAAGTTACTTTCCTTGGCAGCATCTTGCTACATCTATATAATAAGAGTGTAGACTACTGTACAGTATGGTATCATTCTGGGGTTAGGCATTTATTTGATCATGTTGATAGTGCTGGTACTTTAGAAAATTGGGGGCTTTTGATTTCATTGGTGTAATATAATATTATAAAGAATTGCTACCCAACACATTAAAACTTGTCAAAAAATGCATGCGTGTGCAAAGGTTGATATCAAGATAACATATTGTAGGCTTTGTTCATTATGGTGATGCGTGTGATCTAGTTTATAATGATTAAAATTCACAAAAATACCATGAATGTCTTTCCATCTGCATATTAAGTGGCAAAGTACTATAGGATAGTGCAAAAAAAAGTATGATTTCGTTACTATTTTATAGCTGATTCCATCTCTAAAATACAGATAATGTATTTGCTAATGTATTTTATTTACAGTAACAGGACAGGACAATATGGCTAGTTCTTACCATGGGCTCTGCCGAGCATTTCAAGCTGTTGGTTAGAAAACATAACTGTCTTAGTCATATCAAATGAGTCACAACAATAACAAACACTTTTTGATTCTTGATTGAACCGGAGGCAAGTGTTCCTGTTTGCCAGATTAGTAGTTATTTCTGAAATGTCTTGTTTCATTTTGCCAGGATGTGTTCTGTGTCTTCTCAAAATGTATACTTCTGTCACTCATGACTAGATCTAAAATTGGTCATCTCAGCTCAAGATGAGCTGTCAGATTATATGCTATGATATGAAGTGATGTGGAGAGAGGGCATGGCCATGGGAGTGAGACCCTCACAACAAACAATGACCACAAATACACAGACATGGTAATCTGGCTACTATGCATGAGGTTTGCGTAACAACTCTTAAAGTGTGCATTCATCTGTGCAAATTTTCACTGCAGTCAAACTTGAATGTGGTTTGTTTTCTTTTGCCAATGGCAAGAGGCATATTCTCTTTGACAGTGTCTCTACAAACACTTCCGGCACATAGCAATAGTCACCGTTTGATTTTTCTTTTTTTATATCCTTATTTAGTAATAATAAACCGAGTTTCCATAAATCCATGTGAAAGGCTAATGCTTTTTACAGATACAGGTTAGATCTCACAAGCTGTGTTATTTACACTGTCAACCAATGCACTTTGGGAACATCGCAAGAATGTGTGCATCAGTGTATATTCTGTATTATTGTATTTATATATTAGATACAGTTATTGTCAGACAGTAATCCACCTCTATCTAGTCTAAAGTTAATTTTACATCAATTGTGATTGTTTTGTGATTTGTTATTATTTGAAGAATATAAACCACATTAATAAAACCATTCATGTTCACAATGTGAAAATATGGTCAGACATTCTGGAGAAAGCTAGGGTGCTCCATCAGAAGAAGAATCTGAGCTCTATCTGCATTGTCAAGGCTACAATTGTCAGGCTTGTACAGGGATTGGGCCCAAACGCAGATGTGCAGTCAGCAGACTTTTATTTAGATTAACAAAGAAAATCTCACCAAAGGCGAACACGGTTGAAAAGGCAAAACTCTAAACATTACTGCTTACAAGCCAAATGGGCAATATACTTCTCTGGCATGAACAAAACTAGGCAAACAAACAGACAGGTCATATCATAGAACAATCCAACAGGTTTTCAAAGAGACCCAACAAAGAGAAGCATTGAGCAACAGGTGGAGGAGAAGGAGGAGGGGCCAGGAATGTCTCTCAGCTCAGAAGGGGGAGTGGCCACAGGGGGCATGTGAGAGCACACACACAGTGCCGGGGCAGAACTCTGACAACAATATTGTTGTGTGATGGAGTCTGCACCACTTTTGTGATTTATTTCAGCACGCACCCAGAATGGGCAGCTAGCAGACCATGAGGAGATATAATCTTATACCTTTAAATATACTGTAAATATTCTGAATCAAACAAAAAATCCTTAGCAGTGAGCTTTATATGCCTACAGTACATAGTGAATATGATGAATGCTGCTATCGAACCAGCTCTCTGAAATGTGTCCTCTCCTTGTCTTCTCAGGTGGGGCCTAGCATCTCTAACACACACTGGACCTGGGCAGCGTCATGTCAATGTCTTGTAATCCTGCCTGAAGAGCCTGTGGTTTCAGTTCCTCCTGGAAGATAGTGAGACTACCTATGGTCGTTCCTTTACTACTAATTTGATGCACCCAATGTTTCCTTTTCTAGTCTAGCAATTATTCTAGTCTAGCAGTCATTGTCACTGGACGATGTTGAATTCATTGTCCTTGTCTTGTCCTTATTCCTAGAGTGAAACATTTTTAAAATAGTTTTTGGTTTATTCATGAAGCTTTTTGTAAAAGTACCCTAAAAGTACCCTAATATTGCCAAGATATTGCTTCTCAAACTGTGGGTCCACAAGTGATGCTTCTGGTGGGGGGATTTCAGAGAACCAAAATCTACATTAAAGGTGGAAAACGGGGCATTAGTTGGGGAGAGGTACATTACAATGGAGTAACAAGGGGTCACTGGCTACAACATGCCAGGTTTAGAGTATACAGTATATGATACTGAGCAGAATAACAAAATGTCTCCAGGTCTGATGGGGAACAGCCTGTGTCCCTGCTTACCGTTCTTCTGTCAAACACACGACTGAACGCCCAATATGCCCTCTAGCTTGTCCAACAAAACAGAGGACACTCTGTCGCTCACCTCCTATGCTGTCACCACAGCAACAGTTGGTGAAAACGGAGCATAAGATTGGACATCAAACGCTTCAAGTTGCACGAGTCAGCTTGCAAAAGATTTCAGCATCTCTTGCACTTCCAATTGAGCTTTAAATGTGTGGAGGAGGAGACCGTCTGCAATGTCTCAATGATAACAGGGCAGTGCCATGTGGTGGTGTGTAGGCCTACAGTGTATTATCATTACCCAATGGCTTTGGTTTTCGGCTACCAACATATTTCACTGATGCTGCTGCTGTCTTGGCCTAGCCTTCAACAATCAGCATCCTACTGATCTTATTTATTCCTTTTTGAATTTACATCGACATAAATTCTGATTGAAAATACTTCAATTTCATGTGAAACCAAAGAACTGTCTCAATTTATTTCATTCGTTGTTTTCTTTCACAAAACCTATGTGGCATTTTGTCCTGCTTTGTTTCATAATAAATACATTGAAAGTGTTTGGGTCGTCATTTAACCTCTAAGTCAACATTTAATGGCCCTGTGCAGCAAGCCAGATTGGTATTGGACATGCCCTGTGGGAATTCAAAGCCTATTTAAACTGCTCTACAAACCCTATTATACTGTATGTTGGTTTACTATTACTGTGTGTATTTGTGCAAGTATACATATTTGTGTTGGTCTGACTGTGCGTGCGTGCGTGCGTGTGTGTGCGTGTGCGCCCAAAGGCCTAAATCGGGGTGTAAACCCCACAAGGTCATCTAACTGGTTCAGTGTGTCATTTGAAACTGCAGCGGTAAATCCCAGCTACACAACCTCTTTAGCATTCATTTCAGATTTGCTGTGGTGAAAAGCCATTGCTCCACCACAAACACAATGCTATCAGATTGGAACATATGCTAAAACAAGTGCCCATTAGAATATGTATGAAACAGCCCAGCATCTAATACAGGATTAGCATTTGTTTGTCTCATAGTGCAGTAAATCAGGTCCAAGCGTTAGGAATGAATGCATAATTCGATCGATTTAACACACGCTA
>JAODLL010027963.1:0-23901 GCA_026546735.1 Forbesichthys agassizii | reverse complement strand
ATAATGACAGGGGTGTCAAACATGCCGGGTCCAAGATTTTGTCTTAAAGGTAGACTAAGGAACACATATGTTCACATTCACTTGATATTTGTATCATTTAATAATTTTTTGTGCGTACAGCCTTTGTATACTTATATTGTCCACTATTTTTGGCTAATTGTTTCATAGTATAGTTTCAACAGAACAGAGGTGACTTGTTTTACATCAAACAGCAGATGCAAATGTTTTCATATATGTGTGGTTGTCTATACTAGTACAATTGCTGTATAACAATACAACAAGGACATTTAGAAGGTCATATTAATGCATTTCTGTCAATAACACTTGTCCACAGATTCATACAAATGTCATTAGAGTGGAGGTGTATGTGAGTACAAATAGCAAACCTTGGCACAGAAGCATCCGGAAATAATTTTCAATATTTTTTGAGTGGACACTTTGAATGGACTCCTTCTTCTGCTCAAGTTGGATCTGAGCCATGCTGTTGTATTGTACAAGAACAGTACTCTAAAAATTATTTGATGGTAACGCCATTCAAAACTAGTTATACACATAATGTAAATGCAGCAAGTATCATTTAATCAACATGTTGTGTACAAATCAAATCAATAGAAAAAATATAGCCTATAATGTATTTATTCCAGAGTTTATGTAAACCAGAATGGGCCTGCTTGAAAATGTCAAACTGGGCTACATATCAAAATGAAACCCTAATAGGTCAAATGTAGTTTGAAGCCAAATCTATCAATAAAACCAGCATTGTAGAGAAGCTAGTGGTAACATTATCCTAAGCTGCATGCAGTTCTTACAAAAGTTCTCACAATATGGCAACAGTGATCAACAAAAAGCATATATGAGCAAGTCAAGTCAAGTCAAGTCAAGTCAATTTTATTTATATAGCCCTTGATCACATTTCAGTCTCAAGGGGCTTTACAGCCTACATTTCACATGGAAACAACTTACCTGTCATCTTTAGAATAGAAGTTACACAACAAGATAACAGATGGAAGTAAAATGCAAGATGTAAATCTGTATCATTTATAAATATTACTTTAATCCATAGTGACACTGGCATGTTAGAATGTTAAGAAGACATAGTCGGAAGTACATGGTGATGGTATCATTTGCCAGACATCAGGACACTGAGCCAACAGGACACTGCCTGACACTGTTCAGTCTTCTATGCCGGATCATTATTCTTGTATAGTCGTGTTTGATTTGATGAAAAGAACATGTGACGTATAAAACAGAAAAAGATGGGAAATTTAGCAGAGCAAAAGTGTTCATTTAAATACAATTCTGTAAGTGGGCCTTTAAAATATATTTAACAGTTAACTCATATTGGTCACAATCGCTATCAGCACATCAATGTCAATGTCGTGGTTGGTTAGCTTTATAAATTGTTTGATTGTAAAGTATATTAACATGCTCTGTGGCATTTTTTCAGTTATTAATCAGGAATTTGCCAAATATATCAACACGTATCATAAATGATTAGGTTCATGCTTGAGTAAACAAAGATCACAAAACATTTTCTTCTCCAAATGTTGAATTTGCACATTATAGGGGAACAAAATGTAGCAATAAGAAAATAAGATTGCATTTAAATACAATTTGTGCAAAATAATAAACTGTCCATTTTGTCTTACGTATTTAAGATCTGGTGAACTGTAAAGTCTGATGTTGACATGATCAACAACAGAGGCCTACTGGTATTCACATTTGTATTTAGAGCTTAGTAATTCACAGAAACTCTTGCACATCTACATTTGAGTGGATCCTAAACGTCAGTGAAGGTGAGCTATTATTTCTGTGAGTTAATTCTCGCTGCGTTGATCAATTGCCACATGTGAACCAAAGTGACATTAAGGCCTAAAAGAAAAGAACAGAGTTCATCCAAGAGTGATGGTGGATGTTGATGATGCCTGTAAATTAATGGAGTTATTGTCCGAAGCACTGTTCACACATTTGTTATCTTATCTATGGGGTTTCACCGTACAAGGACAGAAACAACAAAGACATCAGTCGTTTTCAAAAGGTATTGAAAAAGGACGTGACATCACGAAACAGCATACATAATGAAGTACAAATTACATATTTTATTTAGCAAACCAATTAGGGTCAGCAAGTAGACTAGATTCTCCTTGGATCATTTTTATTTAAACTTCACTAACACTCAAATCGCTGACTCTGAGCTGCAACTGACTCCCAGTTGGCTCCATTCAATTTTTCACCCAATGTGGAATTAGCTACCAGTTAGTTGTGAGAAAGAAACTAAGACATTTGACACTCTGTATATTGTTTCCAAGGCTGTTATGAGCATAAATAAGTTAGCTTCATGTGCATTTACAGTGCCCTGTTGCTGCTGTGTCATAGCATTAAACAGAGAAATGAGGGAGTGGCTATTGACTCAGGATAGCCTGTTTACTGTATAAATAACCTGTAAACAAAGTGCTAGGCCAGTCACTTAAAGTGACACTTGTACCAAGGTATTAAGATAATGCAGTACACAGTTCAAATAAAGGGTAATCTCACACACTCTACATTACATTATGCCCCACTTTAGCACCACAGCAACCATATAAGGAGTAAACTTTGATGAAGAAAGTGCTATCAAATGTGCAGGAATGATTGGGGTCAGCCAAACTCTGACTCTGACACAAGATGACAAATTTGTTTATCTTGATATCTCTCTCTTCTTTTGCTCTCTCACTTTCAAATGTTCCCTCATACCCTCAGAAAAAGCTTAGTGACGCAAAAGCCCTATACAGTTGTTTGGTCACATATGACCAGACTGGCAATCTGCTGCTCTGGTTGTGGTTAAGTGTGACAGCTCTCCAAATGAGGGCCCGGCAATGAGTCGTGCTGTTTGTGCTGTGTGTATTCCTACATTAGGTGCTTAAAAATGTTAATGAAGGAGAGAGAGAGAGATCGCAAGAGAGACATATTGTACAAAACCAGAGGCAGAGAGAGAGAGAGAGAGAGGCAGAGAGAGAGAGAAAGAGAGGCCCACAAAAGACAAATAAAGTGTTTATGTCTGTCTTGGACTCATCCACTTGCAGTTGGTGAAAGTCTGTCCTTCTCCCCCTGTAAGTGATTGTGTAGCGGTAGTGTAGTAATTCAGCTGAATGTGGTTGTGTTTGGTTTAATCACACAACCATCTCGGTCAGGAATGACATGGCTAGAGATTTCTCAGCACTACAAAAATAATATTACAATAAAAATGCAGCATGGTCCTATATGGTAATACAGCCATGCACATATTAACATGCAGCTATAAAGCCATGCATTCATTTCTATCATTTTCTATTCTCACACATGCAAACATTTAAAATATTTGCCATAACCCAATGAGACCCTATAGTTCACGCTATAAATTCAGATTGGGCCGTTTGCAAGAGGTTCTCAGCTAAACCCCCATAGCTCATTTGAAAGTCATCACGTTTCACAGGTTCTGAGTGGATTAAGGTTATTAGCAAACAGGATTGACTGGCTGCAAAGGGTTTCTCTGTGACTCTTGAGGGCATGTCTTAAGGTTGACAACCTCACATTACCGAAGTACGTCATGAGCATAAAATACACTCTGGCCAAGGGCTATGTTTACATAGGGACAAGTCCATCGTTTTTCTTAAGACCACTGGCATGCTGTAAGGTTCCTTTTTCTATCCAACTATTTCCCTTTTGCTTGTGGTCCTGTTTAACCATACTATAATGTACAATATAAATATTGTGGTCTACAATGGCACTCCTAGAATACATATCTTAAAATGTATTATTTAATTCATAGTTAATGTTTTCTTTTTTAATTTTCCAATACAATTGAATTAATGCTTTATGCTTATATATATTATCATACAGGATTAAATAAATGTCTATGTCTACTACAATTACAATAACAACACCAATATAAACACAAGTATTTTCAAATATTTATTCAAATGTAATAACAACATAATAATATTAATAACAAAAGGACACATAAAGTATAGTATAAAGGGTATTTTTCTTATAATGTCAAGTAGGTGACTGAATATTTTAGAAAAAACAATGAGATAACTTTAATATTTACACTTGGATATAAACATTAGAAGAATAATCATCTTCACTGTTAGAAAGGCATCTTTCTTCTCTGGCCTTGAGAAAGAAGTGGAGATTCTCTCACTATGACGCTGAAACCCTTTGCATATGTTTCTGTGTAATAATATTTAAATTATATTTTAATGCACAGTGTCATTCCCTTCGCTGTCCTTGTATTTACAGTTCCGTGGTTACCCCAACAGTGTACAAGATGTTTGGGGACTGGTCACATAGAAAATCAGTAAAACAACAAGTTGAACATCTTTCATACTCAAGTTTTCCCACAAAGTTCTACAAATCATTAATAGAAAAGGAATATATCTGAAGAGTAATAGCAGTGTGCATAACTCTGCGTCATGTAACATTTACACTTAGTATATTAAATCGACCTGCCAGCGGAGCTGGCAGATGTCTTTAGGAATATGCATCAAATGAATGCATGTCATAGCCACATATTATACCAATACATTAGTATGTACTGTTTAAAGCAATAACTCTTAGTGACAGCAGCAGAGAAGAGCAGGCTCACAAACAGTCCGGTTTGGTCCAGTTGAGGAAGCCCTAGAGGGGGAGCTGGCATGTGACCCCGGGAGGTGGGCCAGCCCCCATGTGGTCCTCACTGGGCAGAATCCGAGTCACTGGAGTCTATGCTGGCCTGTGTGGGCGTGGCAGCGTGGCTGTGGTGGAGGGTCTGCGTGCTCCTCCGCAGGTTCTCCAGGGACTGCAGGAAGGAGCGTCTCGCCCGCTCCTCGTCCAGGGGCGAGGAGCCCTCCTCCTCCACCTCGGCGATCTCCGCGAAGGTGACCGGCTGCGTCTTGAAGCGGGCCTCGCGGGGCCTCCGCGAGCGGCTCTTGCCCCTGGCGGGGGCCTTGGGCACGGGCAGCTGCTGGGGGAACTCCTCCATGGCGGAGGCCAAAAGGTGGGCCGGTAGGAGCTGGAAGCCAGAGGCCTCCGTAGGCCTCTGACGCACGGCAGCCATAACAGCTTGAAGCTGGACCAAGCAGGCACCCAATCAGCTCTCCTCCTGGGTCAGAACAGCCGCTTGCTTCGTCCCTGCCTGGAAGTTCTTCTGCGGTCTCCTCTGTGGAACAAAGCCCTGGCGTCAGACAGAACGGCACAGCACACGTTTTGCCCAGCGTCAACAAGCACACGGCAAACACACAAAATCTCCTCTGGTTTCAAACACACCGGCGACGTTGGCAGCTGTCTCTGTCGTGGCTCTTCGCTCTGTGCGTGTCTCCCCACCACTGGCTTTTATAGCTGCTTTGAACCAGTCAGCCTCAGCGCCAATCTCTCCCCACCTCCTCTCTCAAATCCCTCCCATGTCTCTTCTCCCTCCACCCTGGCCTACTTCCAGGCTCCTGTGGCAGACAGCCATCAGACTGACAGAGTGGGAGAGAGACAGAGAGAGGGGGGGGGGTATGTTTGTGTATGTAGAGGGGTTACACGAGTGCAGTCTTTTTCTTTTTAATCTAGAATTACATTCAAGTGAATCTGTCAACTGTCAATCAACCAATCAATCAGTAAAACATGATGTCACTGCGTAGGACGTACGCACATCAGCTGACAGAGAGCAGCGACAATGGCCTGTCATGCCGGTTACTGTGTTTGTAATTGAAGCCCACTTCCCACTCACCCTGAGCATATGCAAACCATGCCGGTAGTAAGAGGCAAACCCACACAACATACATTCTAGAGTGGTGTCCATACACACAGTAAGGATTTCACTGCCAGCGTTGAATCATCTTGAACTTGAACTTGTCCCGGGACTTAACACCTTTAAAAGCCATCATCTGACTCACTGTATTTTACTGTATCAACTTGTCAGCTCCGCTGTAAAAGTAATGACTAAAGTTAGCTTGTAACGTCAACGCTGCACGGAACATCTGTGGGTGATGAGCGGACGTGAGGGTGACGGGATATTCTAAATCAGCCTCCACTCTTCCCACATGCTGAGGATTACACCTGAGAAGGATAATTACCCTGTAACACACACACACACGCACACACACACACACACACACACACACACACACACGAATGGTCACCAGACTCACAACTACAAAGTATACATTTGTTAATTTGCCATTCATTGATTTTATTGTTGTTGTTATAGATACGATACTTGCTCTATAGAATAGTCCACCGACCCCACCTCAAAATAACATCACAACCATTAACGTGAAAATCCACCCTTAGTCTATTTTTTAGTAAGGTGACCCATACAACCACCAGAATGCTGTGACATCATATGACCATTTTACTTGGTCATATGTGTCAGCGCATGTATACTGTATGTGTGTGTGTGTGTACACATACCATGTTCGTACATCTGTCAAAGCCCGTTTGATTTAGTGAGACGGTAATGTATATGCACTCCTGTACATTTAGACCAGCAGGATGTCATTAAGTGGCCAAATGTACCCAGTGATCTCTTGTTTGATCTTCTAATCTGGAATCTTAGCAGATAGTAGATCTAGTAGTTTTTGTAAATTCTGGCAAATAGGCTAATATTTGCATAATAACCTGTGTAGATACAGTAATATATCCACATAACAGCAAATAATAACTTATTTGTAACAGGCGTAAAATGTTGCATCTTGTTGTATTGTATTCGAAAGCAATACCTTTGAAATATATGATCAAATATATTATAGGTGTGCTGACATTACCAGCATAGCAGAAACAGTGGCAAATGGGAAATAATCCTCCAGGTTTGCTTGGGCTCCTTGAAATAGACCCATTCCTGATCATTATCCTTTCATTAAGACCCATCGCTTCTGAACTACAGATACCTGGACATATCTAACAGGCACTGCAGTACGTGAGCCATTAATAACTGCAACTAATTCAGGCAAAGGACTAACATTTGCCATTTCATCCCACAATGTTAAGTTGGAAATTGTCATTTTATGTTTTCTTTGGTAGATGCAATTTTGTGTGCGTTATAAAGATGATATACTGTACCATATCGTGGGTCAGCCACTACCTGAATTGTGTGGTAAAATAAAAAAGAGATAGTTGATAAGGATGTATTATCCTCCTGCGTCTCTGTATTTGTGCGTGCGTGTCTGCGTGTTTCAAAAGCTGTGGTCAACCGTGGCCCTGCTTACGACACTCTAAGGTTATGTTTTGTGGCCCTGAACACACAAGGCCTCTTAGCACTGGTGCTTATGGTCATAAAAGTAGGCCATCAAATGGGAAACAAATCATGGGACAACAACAACCCACCAAGTGGGCTTCCTATTGACTTCTGTCTGCTCCGTTGTAAGTGAAGGAAAGGAAAGAGGGAATCAAGGTAGGAAGGCCCATTACTGAAACAGGCCGGTGAGGTCGAGAGGTGCGGAACACGCCACAGGACACATTCCCAACTTTGCCTATCACCCTGTACCAACTGTGGTGATACACCCTGCGTTACCATAGCAACCCTCCCTAAATGTCAGAGCATGGACGAATGCAGTGCATCCACAAAATGTATGTGTGTGTCTGCGTGCGTGCGTGCATGTGCGTGCGTGTGTGTGTGCGTGCGTATGTGTGTGTGTGCGTGAATGTGCATGCGTGTGTCTGTGTGTGTGTGTTTGAAATATAGAGAACCTCTGTGAGCTCCACTAATTGGATTGAGCAGTGAGAATGTTTTGACCTGTCTGAACGGTGGCTACTTCAAGGAGATTCAGTCGAACACTTAAAGCCCTAACAGGACACTGTTGATTTTTCCTTTTTGCAATTTAGTGTTGAAACTAAATTACCAACAAATGGTTACAGTATCAAAGGGACTTTGATACTGTAACTTAACTTGGAAATCTAACTTATGGAAATCCCTCACATGTGCATACGTACAAAATAGGTCAGATTCAGATTCGATATAGTCCAACTGTAAGGCGTATCATCGCTCATTAATAGTAGCCTAACAACATGACCATGTAGCAAATTACTAACATACAACACACATGGGGGACAAAAGATGGGGGATTTGAAAACAACAAAGACAAGTAAACAAAAGCAAATGAAGCACAGTGGTCTAACTTTCTAGTTCTATGGTTCTAACTGGTGGTGGAATATTCAAGAAAGTAGTCATTTAAACGATTTGCCTCTGACAAATGGATGTGTGTACATGTGCCACTGAGTCTTTCTGAAAACAAGTTGTGGTGTGTTGAAATGTTTTTAAATGTCCCTGTGGGATCCTGCTGAGGAAGCAGGCCAGACTGTGTAGTTCAACAGTGTAAATAAACCTAACAGAAACCCTACAGGGGTTGACCCCCCCCCCCCCTTCCCTCCCCTTCCCCCCAGGACAGTCGGGAAGACCTCATGGGCTAACCATGGCTATTTATAAACAGGGTCTTCGATATGGGGATGCAATCCTATTTACATCTACAGTTGTCATGTGCAACATAACAGGCCTCTTCGGTAGTTTGTTCAGAGAGCAAAAATCTATCACAATGTTAGGACATTTCTATGAAATAGATAACGACGATACACCGTAAACACACACGAGAATGTGTCTTGTCAATGAAATGTTCAGTTCAAGTTTGCCTTGCTTCTGAGGTTAATTGTAATGGTACAATTAAAGTCAATATGTTCATGTTTGAAATACAACTATGTACAATGGCATGGGATGGGCATGTGCTCTCCGATGTTAACATGGCGGTTGATGGATGCGCTTGCTTGTCGTGGCCAAACCATGTGGCCAATCCATTACAGGATACACACCACCAGGTTTCAAAAACAGCTCCCACATGGGTGTTTTACACTCCACTGCCAAGTCATGCAGATGGCACTAATGAGGTGTCTATTAGCAGGGTTTACTGTACCAGGGTGCCAAACCTCACACATGGAGTGACTGCAGCTATCGGAAGACAACATCATTTAAGAGTGACAGTGCATGTTCCATGGTACCATAATTAGAAGAAGGGTGTGGGAAAACAAAAACAGTGATTTGTGTTATATTATTAGCTCTGGTGCTTTTACTGTAAATTAGGAAAATAATTGGTGCAAGTTTAGACAGCAAATTATAATGACAGCATTTCTTCTCTCACACATAGCATATAGGGGAGCGTTATAAAATTGATAATGACATCACGGTACAAGCCTGTGGCCTTATTGTGGTAATCTGTGGCAGCGGCAACAGAAGCTTATGGAATTCAAAAGGGAAGTAATAGTAACTCGAGGTCTGATGTAGCCTAGGCCTGTAAACAATATTTCCAGCTCAAGAAAACAGGTGTCCGAGCTAGCTACAGTAGCCAACATGCCAAATCCCAAAGAGCCGTCCCAGTAGAACGGAAATGTCAACAATTAGAGACCACTGGTTCTATTGCTTCACGTGTCTTTTTGTGATTATTCATACTTTAGGATATTTGTTATGCCCACAGCAGTCTACTTTAGCAAGTATTTCTATGAAATGTCGCTCTAGGCACACGTCTGATACTTCCATGTTCCCTTCATGTACAAAATGTGCTACTACAGGCCTGTTGGAACCCATGTTTATGGAACAGGAGTCTGGTACCACATAGAGCCTGTGACCCATTACCCAATTCACCGGTAATTCTTTCTCAACATCACAGGATCTCCATTGAGGAAGGTGTAGTGTGCAGTGGACCCATTTCGCGGCACAAAGTTCCTTGTACGCTCACAGATAAAGGCACAAAAACCCTGCTTCCCCCCACACTATTGCAGATGTTCGGGTAGTGTGAGGGGCCAGGGCATAAATGAGCTTGGTGAGCTAAAAACATCAGAGCTGACTATTAGCTCATACTGTTTGGAGGAGCATGGAAACTTTGATTAGGTGTTAAAACTAACAACCCGAACGATTGCTCAGCCAGTGCATGTGACAGTAGTTCACACAAATGCAACATGGAAATCTGAGTCTCTCTGTCCTTAAAAATAAAATCTGTTTCTCTAGCGGTTATGAATGGAGCGTGAAACCACAGAAACAGACTGTGGTCATCCGGGGAACCTCTTGCAGTGATGAAGCATCAGAGCACGAGAAACTAATAGCAGATAAACAACAACTATTAATATCCTGTGGTGTTGCTTTAGTATGAGTACTGGCACGCTCAAGCAACCTGATGAGGAACAGCCGTTACTCTGTGTCCAAGTATGAAGTTAACGTAACATCTCAATATCTATTTGCAAACCTAATGTATACAGAAGACCAAAAACCATGGCAGGAGCAGCCTATTGTTTGCTGCAGATTGGACTAATAGTAAGCAAGCATTACAGTAAGCTGTTTCATTACGTGGCTAAACAATCTTATGAGCCAATGAGAGTATGGTAGTTTGTAAATACTGCCCAGAATCATTATTCAGCTATGTTAAGGAATATAATGGAGTTACACTGCACTAGTTCTGTATGTAAATATTCACAGTAGACCTGTAGATGTTTGTAGAATAGTGTGGTGACAGTTTTGAATGAAACACAGAAGTTTAGCAAGTGAACATTAATTTCAAACAAATGTGTTTTCCTGTACAATATTATTTAATAAAGATTTAAGAAAAATATTAAAACTACAAATAAATAATAGCCATACCCAATGAATGTGTTTCAATAACATGTATTGATATTGTCCTCATTCAGTACGAACAGTTATACAGAGTACAATATAAAACATATCCTAAACCTGGGGACACAAAAACTAAACAGATATAACATTAACACTTAGTTTTCTCAAGGTTTAGGAGATAATTGCAACATATTATGTTACTAAGGCCACAAAACCTAAGACATAAAAAAAGAACTGCATCATCTAGCAGCACAAACATGTTTATGAACTAGCTCCATCCATAGATTTATATAGACAACAAACCAACCCACTGTACATTGTAAACCAGAAAAGCTCTTAAAATGAATAAGTCTGCTGAACCATATTTACCCAAATAACCTAAGTCCCAATGGAGGTGTAATGAGTCTAATTGGCCACTTCTAATAGGCTACAGTACATTCTCCTTGGCAAGCCCATTCCAAGCCATATGGCAAGCCGTATATATTTTTAAACATGAGACTGATTGTATCATAGTGACTTACATTGAACAGCCAGTTAAGGGCAATTAAATTCCACAGACACTAGGTTAGTGAGGATATATATATATATATATAATATAATATAATAAACACACTGGCCATTATAGAAAATAAATGAGTCAATCACAGCATTCAGCTTTATGTTATCAATCATTTTGCTTACCTGGCAAAATCACAGCTCATCCCGTCAAACTCTAGCGGTCTAAATGTATCTACCTACTAGCTAACGGCATCCACATGGGCAACGTGGAACAATCCTGTAAAGAGCTCCTTATCTCTATGATCTTATAGCAGTCAGGTTGGTGGTTGCAGTGACTCGCAACCTCTCCTTCAGCTATAGCTGTATAGACAGACTATGGCTTGGTTGTGAAGCGCGGCTTGGTTGTGAAGCGCAGCTTGGTGCCTGGCCTATGGCCCTCTGGCTCTGGGTAGATGGTTCTGAAGGTTAGGTTGATGCGGGGCCCACGGTCATGGTACTCTTTAGCCACCTGATGCTGTAGGAGACAGATACACAGGGAGGAGGTTGTAGTCGCCATGACAGTTATAATTTATTAAAGCTCCCACGTGTGTAAGGTAGGGCTGTCCTGAATACCATTTTACAGGTTTCAAATACTTGATGGTATTTTCGAACGAGTATTCGAATACTCTTTCTAAAAATAAAAAATAAACTATTAAAAACACTGAAAAATTATTAAGTATAACAGAAGTAATATTAGATTCCTAGCTTCAGTGAGCACACATGTAAACATTGCCTGTCAAATAGCATATACCTCCTGTATTAGCCAATAAGAGTGTGTGTTAAATGAATAGCCTCGCTCTCTTCTTACAAACGGAGCCAATTGTGTTGATAACAGTGTAGGGCAGTCAATTACATTTCAATATGTGGGTTTATATGGAGACAGTAGGGACTAATGGGAAAACATCCATGCATAATGTTAAACAAATACTCAAATCCCAATATTTAAATCGAATACGTACCCAACGAACGAATACCCGAATAATTTAATATTTGGGGCCAGCCCTAGTGTAAGGTGTGACATGTAGTGAAAAAAGACATCACAGCAGACTGAATCTACTGTTTTTGTAAAAATATCTGTCTGAGCACAGATAAATATGAAAGATTACAATGAGGACATTTTGTTTTAATAAAAACAGAATCACAAGGAATAATGTGTGATAAGTGTTTCCTAGGTTTGTTTGTACTTGAACTCTGCACACACCAACATGACAATTTTGCAAAACAATTCAAAACATCAGAACCCTCCAGGGAGTTTGTGTTGTTGTGATACACAATGTTCACCAAGCACATATACAGGCAAGTTGCTGACATTTAAGTCATTCAAATTTCAACACAGTTTAGTCCTCTGAACAAGATACTGGAATAAGGGAGGGCGGATTGGTGGGTAGGTCAGTCAGTCTGCGCACGCACACACACACACACACACACACAAATACAACGGAGGTGAGATTATTTTTCAGCAAATCATACACATTGTTACACAAATTTCACACCTGGTAGCACAACCAGCTCCCAATTATTCCAACAACAGTTTTACTGAGCAGCTCCACTTAAGTAAATGGGTCTTTACTCGTGCCCAGGAGCAACTAAAATGCTGGGAAAATAACAAATGTTTCACGTTAAGCCCAGTGAGGTAGCCATTTTTCAAATTAGTCAACCCAAAAGGGAAAGACAAAACATACTGTTCTTAATATGCAGATATTTTAATATTATGCAGATGAAATTAATTTTTCTAAAATTCTAAAACAAAAATAATAATAACATTGTTTTTACACACAATGCTTTTACTATTTTAAACCTCAAAAGGAGTGCGTTTTTTTATATTTGCAGCAAAACAGAGAAAGCCAAGTAAATTAAAACAAAGTATTTTGATCAGGTGTTACAAAAAACAAGCAGAACCAGTGGTCTACCATACAACAAAAAAAATAATTAGGTACTGTTCCATGGTCACAAAGTCCACTTAATTATTGTCTGTTAGGGGGTTGCTGGGAAGACTTTGATTGTAGTGGAACAGCGAGAATTATGGGTCGATCGTTCGTATTTTTCTGGCGTGTTCTTTAAAGAGTTTTGCTGGAAACGCTCAGCAAGGCTTCCTTATAAAAACACGACTGACCTTCTCTGTCTTTGTGCAGTTCATCCCAGTGTCTCCTGCTGTCACAGTGGAGGCCGCTTGCTCCATTGTGGACATTTAACAATGTGATTGCTTACATTTAATTAAAGTCACTGCTAAACAGACTACAGAAGGACTCAAAACATCGCCATTTTGTATTTTTCCTTGTTTATTATCACAATATTATTCCTTTTTGGATAGATGTTCATTAGATGGATCTTTGGTGTTATTTATTTGCCCTAGCCAGGGTGGCCTTATGAAGCCCTTTGAGGCTGCCACTGTGATTAAGTGCTTACACAAATAAACGTGAAGTAAACAGTCTGCCTATGGCGGGATTAACATCAGGAGACCAGGGTACCAAGACCATGGGAACACACAGAAGAATGCATGACCGCAGGCACAGAGACACTGACAGGTACGCTACCTGGGAGTTCATCCTGCGGTAACAGACCCCCTCTATACTAGCCGCTATCAATATGGCTGCTAAGTGCAAATCTTTTCTCTCTTTTTTCCCTGTTCTACGTGTAAACATTTGGTTGCAGCTTCAAATATACATGAGAAAATGTCAAATATGAAGCCAAGTTGTCCATATTTCCCTCTGCTAAAAAGCATGTAGAGTCAAACGTCTTGGGCATGCATCATGTGATTACACACGGGATTGTGCATTGCAGTCCTGAGTGGCATGTTCTTGAGAGGCTACAAAAAACACCACACACAAACGTATGATTTAACAGGGGCACATGGGATGGTTTTCGGACGATAACATGAAGGGATTTGTCATTTGTTTCCATACTAAATGTGTGCCTGTGCAGTCCTTTGAGATGGCATTGTGATTAAGGGCTTTAGAAAGTTCCCTTTAACAATATTGAAATGTGGGCCCTAAAATAGAATAGTAATAAACGTGACTCATAAGGTGTAAAGAGTGTGTGAGCACTAGGAGGTGTGTGAGGAGAAGCTGTTGTTTACATTTTGTGTGCAAGGCATGTAACACATTTATAAATCCATGACACAATAAAAGAATAAGTGTCAATGTGTTGTGCAAATGACGTTTGAGAAGCGACAGGGAGTTGAACACGAGGTTCCCAAGCTGCCTGGGAAACAGTTCATATCCAAGTTTTTATAAAAGGTCCACCTACATGTCAGTGGATTGCCAACTCAAATGTAGCAACTGGCAAACAGACAGAAACGTTTTCTGGAGGGTGGGAGTCAATGTTATAGTCCCAAAATAAGGGGAACCATTTTCCAGATCCTTTTAAATAGAGATAGTTCAGATTAAAAAGTATTAGGATATGGCATAATCTCCACAAAGAAACAACATTGTCAATTGATTCCTCCCTCCTATCGAATGTATAATATGAACACTATTGATATGCTGTTGTGCTAAAAGAACCTTATTGTTAAAAAAGGGAGTTCGCAGGATGGCAACTAACAACATAACAGGCAAGTAGATAGGAATAAATACGAGCTGAAAGATCATGGCTCGATTCCCAACAGGCCCCCCCCAGCACCTAGTAGCATCTATCCAATGTAATTTATACAACTACTCCCTAATACGTAGAATTGTGCTCAATGCGAATCCCTTTGGACGAATTGTCTACTGTTTTGGCGCACGCACGCACGCACGCGCACACACACACACACGTAAAGCCTACCTGCCAGTCTTCCTGTGTGGCTCCTTCCATTAGAAGAAGTGTTCCGTGGCTCAGAGGAACCCGAATTCTCTCCACGTAGGTGTAGTCTCCATTCTCCGCCTGACAAACAACAAACACGTGATACACGGCGTACACATCATCCGCAATTCCACCTCACACAAGCGTGGCAGGCCGACCAGTGGTCCGGGAGCTCATCGACAATATGGCAGATCCTGGGTACGACGTGGACTACCTGCCAGAGCCACGCAGAAGAGCAATGTTTTTCACAACAGTGGCGGCTCACGGGAACCTCGTAACAGTTCCCGGAAATTAGCCGCGAATACCAGAAGGGCCACATAAAATACATTATAAATCGGTGCATTTACTTAGTACCAGTAATTGCAGTTATGTGTCTGTATGTATCGGTTCAAATTGCCCGTCATGAACTTGCTGGAGCCTCTACACGAACCGCGTGACCATTGAGAATGTCTAACTTCAGTTGGCAGGACTCTCTTCTACACGGCTCTGCTACCTGCATATGCAACATCGTGCATGCTGTCTCACCGGCAGAGGCTGCTTGCGTAGGCTGAACGCCCTGGTGTCGCCCAAACTTAGAGAGGCGATGGTCGGCATGGTCCCTAGAGAGGCTTCATCGTCACTATGCCAACCGATGCTGTCCTTACCGTTCCGGTACAAGTTACACAGCAGAGAGTTGAAGCTCCGCCCAGTGGCCTGTTGCACAGCCTCACGCAGGGTGCATAGCAACGGGTGCCACTGTCATTTACATAGGAATACATTCAAAGAGAAAACATCAATCAATCAATCAATCAATCAATCAATCAATCAATCAATCAGACAGACAGACAGACAGACAGCCGTAGGTGTGGGGCAGACCTGTGTGTACCTGCGTGTTGGCTACAATGGTAGAGCTGGCATAGGTGTGGGGCAGGGCTGTGTGTACCTGTGTGTTGGCTACAATGGTAGAGCTGGCATAGGTGTGGGGCAGGGCTGTGTGTACCTGTGTGTTGGCTACAATGGTAGAGCTGGCATAGGTGTGGGGCAGGGCTGTGTGTACCTGCGTGTTGGCTACAATGGTAGAGCTGGCGTAGGTGTGGGGCAGGGCTGTGTGTACCTGTGTGTTGGCTACAGGCGTAGGTGTGAGGTTAGAGCTGTGGTTACCTGTGTGTTGGCTACAATGGTAGAGCTGGCGTAGGTGTGGGGTTAGAGCTGTGGTTACCTGTGTGTTGGCTACAATGGTAGAGCTGGCGTAGGTGTGGAGTTAGAGCTGTGGTTACCTGTGTGTTGGCTACAATGGTAGAGCTGGCGTAGGTGTAGGGCAACTCTCCAAACCAGCAGGTTAGCCTAGGTTCTTCGTACGCGTCACCTACACACAGATCATATTCTTCAAGTACAAATATAACAAAACCTGCCTGCTCCTCCTGTCTTTCTTGGACGCGGGCGGGTCAGTCCTCCCTCTCCCTCTTAAATGGGAACACAAAGTGGTGCAGACCCCACCACAGAACACTATCCCAGCTGTTACAATGTGTGTCCAATTTGAGGGACGAGCTTCTGAGGGAGCTTCTGAGGGAGGTGTTTTTGTTTGTACGAGTTCATATACCAACAAAACTTTCTCAAACATCTAGCTTAGGCTACTCCACCTTTAAATTAAACTACAATAAAACCGCAATTGCTTTCAATATCACTTGATATGCTACTGTCTCTCGTTATTGTTCTATTATTAGCATACGGCTTATTCTGAATACTGTAGGAAAGTAAATAAATTATTTTTAGATCTCGTTTCCCAATGTGCAATCATGTATGTTGCTGCTGTAGTGCCTGTGATTTGTCTTTTGGGATTAATAAAGTGAACCTGGTACCCATCCTGTTCATAGATCATCTAACCATGGTAAACACCTTGTCTGTAGTTGGTCTTCTGGGACCAGGGCAGTTCTTGTAGCAGGTTACTGAACATCCAATCAGCTTCCTCTGTGGACAGAAAAGCTTGGAGCAGATGTAGTCTGAAGAATAAGAATAAACACACAAATACAGCAACGTTATACTGTATATACACTAATTAAAATACAATTAAATACTCCTGAATATAAAATTATTGAATTACTTGTGGGCCATAACATGTATTTTCATGCAACATTTTTAAAGTTATTTATTTTTCTACAATGTAACTTCCAACAAAAGGTTTTTCTCAAAGTATGTGGGGTGTGCGCACGCACGCACAGACAGACAGACAGACAGACAGACAGACAGACAGACAGACAGACAGACAGACAGACAGACAGACAGGCTAATGTACTGACTACTAAGTGGAGCTCTTTTCGGCTTGACTCCTAATACGAGCAGCTTATTACTTCTACTTCGACAAACTTAAAAGTCACAATTCATTTTAAAGCCACTGAAATATAATTTCTGGCAAAAACTAACAGAAGAATTAATGCTTGTTTTGTAAGAAGCAACTACTTCCTAATACTGACCAGCATTGCAAATATTAGGAGTTCACTGCCATCTAGTGGACCTTCACAACAGCAAGAACAGCCACACTTTTTCAGACTGTATTTTGTTATGCTTCTTCCTACACTTGTCCACGAGTGCAGAAGGGTTTACTTGACGTATGTAAGAGCCATTATTAGGAAGGTAATGTAAATAATTTAATTAGATTTAATAATGTGGTAGTTGCTATTGCTAATCCTTTACTTTTATTGAGTTACCGCCCCTTTAAGATTATTGCTGTGACGTGTATTACCGTCTGATTATTCAGTCAGTTAGTGAGCCCACAGAGCAACAGTTTTTTGACCGAAATGAAGAAGAATTGAAGAAACTCTTAAATTACTGTTAATTGTATATCTTATTTAATTTGCTTTTATTTACTAAAGTTTAAGAAATCTTTGTTGGCTTCCGTATATTTCGCGTCAGACTTATTGCTGAACAGTGTGGACCACTAACACCACAGATAGTTACATTTTGAAGACGAGACATCGAGTGCAACTACAACGTAAATGTCCTAATTAGAGAGCGGACAATCGCCTACCCCCAATATTTTGTGACCGTGACAGACACAAATGTGTGGAAATATCCAATTTTTGTAAACCAAACCTGTATTAATGGCAAAATGATGTTGCCATTATTACATAGGCCTACTCTTAATTCCCTTTTAACTTCCCAATTAACCTCCATAATGTTTGCGGTTATGTTCTCTAATTCCATTTTTTTCTCATAGTCGCACTTGCCTGTGCCGTTTGCTTTCATTGCGTTTTGCAAAATTAAAACATTTTACAAAATTATTATTTTGTACAATTTGAATGAATTGTATTTCAGTGGGGGGAAATTTTTATTTATTAAATGAAAGCATATACTTACCGGGACACTCCTGATGGGCCTTGGCTGATCTCATAGTCCCCTGACTGCCTAAATATCAAAATTATTAAAATCAGATGAACTGCTATTGCTAACATAAAGTCTCCTTATGACCAACTTTAACTCTCATGCAAACTGTTTAAACTAGTTTTTTTTTTTAAATCTGGCCTAAACCATGTAGCAATTTATAAATTTCCAATTTCTGTCAGCAGGAAGTATAGGATTAGCAATGCAAGGAATCCATCATTTACTTACTCTATCACTTTCTCTTTAGGGATTTCTCTGATTGGCTGTGGCAAAATAAATATAAGGGAGAGGGTAGCACTAAGAATTAATATTTATTTCAGTCTTGGACCAGGCTTCATCCCTGTCTGTGAAACAGACCATTACAGTAACAAGTCTACCTCGGTGGTCTGGTGGAACTGAAATGCCTGCTGTGACCCGCCCCTCCAGGTTACAGGGGCGGTGATGGAAGCATTACCAGCGTCTGTGTTGTTTAGCACCGCTCCTAAAACAATTCAAGGACAGGTTTTCAGAGCCTACCTTATTTTTGCTGCATGTAGTCAAGACACACCGTCCAAGATAATAAAATAAAATATATACGAAATATATTAATAAAATAAAACGAATTCAAACCTGCCCTTCACAAAACAAACAACTTAAACATTTAATTTTCACATAAATAGCTTGAGTCTACACAAACCTGGTCGTGGTTTTGGTAGTTGTTTAGCCCATGATCCCTGGACTCTAGCACGCTGACGCTTATCCGACATGACATCTATAAATACATTTACATGTACATCTTAAGACAAAGCTAAAGAAATATATTTTTTAAACCACACCGCAGGACGTTACCTGCTGGTTTGTCGATGAGGTGGCTTGAACTGTTTTGACACCATTGATTATTAATACTAGTTCTCTGGTTATAGGAGTCCTAGTAGTTGAAAAGGCATTAGTGTTACAACAAAATAAACTCTACCCGAAAAGAAGATGACAAATAGTTCCGTGGCTCAATTGTGTACCACTGATTTGTACCTTCCTGTACGAATGTATAAAATACATGTACAAGTGTAGTTAACGCGGTTGCTATACAATCCAATATTTTTCTAACATTTCTCAAATCCATTAATCTAAAAACATTTTTGTTTAGCCTGCAATTCACGGGCATTGCATGTGGTGGCAGCCCAGCTCCATTGTGTTGGACGTTGGATCGTTAATGCATTTGAATCATATGAAGGAAGTTACAGGCTACAGTTAGTATCCATGAGTAATTGTTGTATCCTATTTCATCTTTTCCAAATGAAGATATTCTGTTCAACATTATTTTTTGTGCAAGCATAATGGTGTCCTATATTGTCCCAAATTATAACTATGCACCCAATACTTTATTGTACAGATACAGAAAGCAGAACTAAATATTTAGCTAGTAGCCAATAGACTTGAAGGAACTATTCTGATAGGAGCCTATCAAATAGCCAACCTGTATTTTTTGACCAACACACAAGAGATGTTCAAAAAGCTTTTGTCCACTTGATTTGCTAGAATATTATCCTGCAGGGTGTATACAGTTTGTTATTGCCCATACAGTAATATGTTATTTACCATCAGTATCAATGCTGTTTATACCAGTGAATTCGTATTCCTGTTACAGAGGTCAGGCTACCAAGTCGCCAGCTAGACTTTGGTGTCAAATTCACTAGCAAACACTCAAGATCAATATCAGCTCTTTTGTAGGTTTGTGTTACTGTAGCCCAGTGTTTCCTAATTATGTCCTAGGGACCCCGCTGTCTTGAATGTTATAGAGGTCTTCCTAATTCAAATGAATGAATTGTTAACAGGCTTCTGCAGAGATTGGTAACTCATTAATTTGAATCCGGTGTGTTGGAGCAGGGAGACAACAGGGCAGTGGGTCTCCAGGACCAGGGTTGTATGGAGAACCACTGTGCGAGCACATTTAAAAAGTGTCTGGAGCAGGGTTCCCCAATCCTGGTCCTATAGGGTCTCTGCACCTGACTCAAATAGATCAAGATCAGTCTCCGCAGAAGCCTGATTACAACTCATTAGAATCAGGTGTGTTGGAGCAGGGAGACATGCCCAGGATTGGGCACCCCTCGATTACACACACAAAGGCCAGAAACAAATACATTTATTCTGAAACATGAGTCTATTCTTGTTTTGAGACCAGGTCATTTCCTAAAGCTGTGAGTGGTTTCCTTCAATTGTGTATTTTAGATAATTATAATACCACACATCTCATGTTATTATAACATACACACACACACAACATGGTAAATTATCAATTTATTTTACAAGCTATCAAATAGCATAAATGAGTCACAAACTGCAAAACATCAGTACAGCACATTCCATAGTGAAACATAAAAAGGTTTTCCCCATTTTAAATACATTTTATAATTGAAAAATCTCCGTAAGGCCCCGATGCTCTTCAGGAACAGGCCAAAGCAAGTCATATAGGGATCTTCAGCATAGATGGAGAACATACATACGCACACATTTAAACACACAGCAAGGCACCCCTTGGACAAACAATTATAAAAGTTGATTGTCTCTCAAAATAGAGTAGATAGAGCAACAGCACCACCAGAAATTCAATTCAAAGTAGGAGTCCCTTCTCATTAAATCTGACCAACACTGGAGAGAGCATATACAGGGATCTAGGCAACACATTACCACTACACTACGGTTGTAACTACAGGAAATAGACAGGGCAAGCAAAAACATTACAAAAACACTCGATAATGGCACATTAGAAAGACCCCTTATTTTCCTCCATCCTCCTATAAGCAGCACTTAAAGTGTGGGTCCAGTGTAAATACAAAACTAATTATAAAACCAACTACAACCACTGGGTGGTAGTTGTATTATTCCAACTAACAAATCACCATTTTCACCATAATGGTCAAAGAAAGGTCCATTTCATTGGCATTTCAGATCATTCCATTCCATCATAGCCATTTTGGTGACAGGTAGTAGTGCAAGCCCAATTTTCACTCAAGACAAATTACACATTAGAAAAGACCATTTTGTTTTCCTAAACAGAAGCCATCATGATTGCCCAAAACACATAGTCAAGCTTCCATTTAAAAGAGTGATCACACTCCTCCATTGCATTTACAGCGCCCACGTGTGAGCCGCAGGGACAGGGTTCAGAGAGGCCAAACAATGAGTTTGTAATGCTAGCTTCAACCAAGGGCCATTCCTGACACAGATTGGCGGCGCATCCTTTAACACCGGAGTATCAGTCACACACATACAAACTAAAAAAATAACACATGCACACAAATAAACATTCACTTCCCAGAATTCTTCACCAAGAGCAGGAAGTGCAACCCTTGTTGGCAATCCAGGCTTGGCAGACATTCTTTATTCTTTCTTCAGGCTCATTCCATTCTTCTGTTCTCTCAGCTTCCTTCGCCGCAGGTATCCCGTGCGCTGTACACGGTTCATACTGGCACCCAGAAATATGACGATGTTGATCGGCACTAGTTTAGTCGTCACCCAGCCCTGAGGAATGACAGATCACATGGGAATGCCACACACACACACACCTCTGTCTAAACAAGCAAACACTACCACTGGGTAAGGTTAGCTCGCGTATGCATGTATGACTTATTAGTTACCATGACAGCGTGGGGGAAGTAGCCATTGGTCTGGCTTTGCAGGCCCACAGTGCCTAGCTCTGCTGCCACATAACGCTCGGGGGTAGGCTTGTCCAGGGTGGGTTTCCTAATACGGGTCATCTTTGTGACCACAAAGAACGGCAGCACACTCTACAGGGGGACAGAACACTGTTAAAAAACTAATAGAAAAGGCATAGTAACAGTCAACCATCCTGGTCATGGAGCGCTGCCCTGCAGGTTTCAGATGTCCCCCTGCTCCAACACACCTGATTCTAATGACCCATTAATTGGAATCAGGTGTGTTGAGCAGGGGGACTAAAACATGCAGGGCAGCGGGTCCCTAGGACCAGGGTTGGGCAGCCCCACGTAATAAGATGGTGGCTGTATGATCATACAGTGACAACATATCAAGGCCATTTACAGTGCTTTCCAGTCTTTTAGTCAGACGCATCTCACATTCTAGTTCAAGATAGATGTACGATGTTTGGATAATTACATTTTGTATTATTTACTTTGAGAGTTTGAGTGTGAACATTTAATGACTGTAAGTCTTTCTGGAGTTAAAGGATGTTTCTCCATTTAGCAGCTAGAATTCAGAATCAACTCTAACTAGGGCATGAAAGGAGTAGGCTATATAATGCAGCACATTGGCACATTCTTGAAAAGGTCAGTTAAAAACATTTGCTCAGTGAAACATAGTTTCCCTGTGGACCAGGGCATTTTACAGTTTACATTGCCAACACTAACCTGGATGATGATCCCCTGACGCCTGTACTCCTCCTGAAGACCCCTAGAGAAGAAGTCCACAAAGGCCTAAACCAAACCAGAGTTATGGTCAGGATTAGCAACAAACAGGCTATGCTGGTTGCCATTACATTAGCTCAGTTGAAAACATTCATACTGACACCTGGCACAGTCAGTCAATTCAAAGAGCAAACGTAGAATGTTGAAAGGGAGTTGAAATATTACATTTAAGACACATGCATGTTAAAACGGTCTTTGGTGGCAGGGCGAGGGGGGTTGGGGGCCCACACATACCTTGGTAGAAGAGTACAATGTGAGCAGAGGGAGAGGATACATGCCACTGGCAGATGAAATGTTTAGGATGACACCTTTAGACCTGCGGAGAACAGAAACAGGAGGTGGTAGAGTCATTTTGTGGAACAGTTCTACACGTTTGTGGACACACACACACACAGTTGCCATGGCAGCCTGTTGCTGCAGTGATGTAGTGGAGTGACGCGGCACCAAATGTGCCTGTGCTGCCATTGGCCAGAACAGGATCACATGGGACAGCCCAGCCAATACAGTGGGAAGAGCACTTTGTGCAAATTGGAAGCTTGTCAGCATTGTGAACAAAGGAGGAGAGCTAAAGAAAGAGGCAGGCGCGGCACGGGGAGCTTTTTATTCATCATTTATTTAGGGAGCGTTATTTAGGGAGCGGATGCTTTAAGAGGAAGGCGGGGTCCCCCTCGACATTTAGGGTGTTGTAGTTCTGCACCACAGTCTCCCTTTTCAGAGCGTTCAAGTCTCGACTAACAAGTCATGTTTCAAAAATACAGACTGCTTCAATCAACTCACCTCTCCACCATTCTGGGCAGAACCAGCCGGGTCATCTACAAACAAACACACACACACACACACAATACAATCATCTACACATGTTGGCCATGCATGCAACAGGCACACATGCAGCCTTGTATGAAAACTGACAGGGGCAGCAAAAACCTCACTAGAAAAGGGGGAGAACAGATCAAATTAGAGACGGACAGAAAGTAGGAGATGGGGAGATGTGTGGGTGGAGAGCACAGACAGCATTTGTGTGTTCCGCCGTTGCTTTGGGAACAGCTGGGAGACTGCAGGTAGCATTGCAGAAACACCAGAAGAGAGAAGGGGGGGGGGGGGGTCCGATTCATGGGAAAGCCTTTGGTGTGTGAACAACGAGGCCTGCCCTTTACTTCAGACAGTATTTCATGGCCTTCCCAAATGTACAGTAAATAATCCAGCCTCCCTCCCCCACACACACCCTTTTAATTAGAG